>NAGG01000473.1:0-46929 GCA_003031705.1 Calonectria naviculata
CCCCCCCCCCCGTGGTCACTAATGGGCTCCGCAATATGTTGGTATGGCGAGGTCAAGTGTCATCTTGATCAAATATTCTCCATATAATTTTCTCCATGTAGTCCGTACCATCGCTCCGCATTCAACTTGGCAGCATGTAATTCATCTGAACATACAGCATCATCTGCGCCAAGTGCGGGCACGCTAGTCAACCAGTCCGTCGCGCAGGAAATTTTTTCGGATGACATTCCGTCTGCGGCTTGGGCCTAGGCTGGTCGATGTACCTGTTCATGTGCCTCTGCGAGGTGTGCTCTGGGGGCTTTTGGTGCGCCATGTATTCGGCAGCATTAAGCAGCATGAAAGTCACCGTCCAAAGTTTATGATGCCAACGCCTGTGCCTGCATGCCACCGCGTTCCAAGCGCCCGGGGAAATTGGCGACTAGACCTTGGACCAAAGCTTCTGGGAAAAAGAGGCGCCGCGTTCCTGAAAGCACAGGTCGCCGAGAGACCTCTGGCTTCGCACTTGCATCGCAATTGCCACTTGCTCTGCTGTTAAAGAGAGCCTAGAAGTGCTGTCTTGTAGCCTGTGGCTGCGCATAAAGCTGATTTCCCGCTCGGCGGCGGCGTCAGCACCGGCTCCAGCGCCAACGCTGTCCAGTCAGCCGGTGGGTGACCCGCCCTTGACAATCCATTGTGTACCTCGTAAATATACAATGTACTTACAGAAGCCTGCCACATTCCATCCGGGCTTGATGGCTTGAAAGAAAGATGGGAGACAGAGGAGAGAGGGGGGGCTCGACCAACCACCTCATCATGAATAGTCGGTGACGGACTTGTCCCCCTGCGGACCGCCCCTCGACGGACCGCACCCTATGGTCAACCACCCGGCCGATCCCCGTTTACGCCGCCTTAGTTGCGCTCCGGTTGGCGACCGGCCCCGACGCCTGACTGGTAATGGCGGCCTTGCTGTCTTTTTTTGCCTCAATTTATCTGGTGGTCCAATTGAGCCACCGTGGGGAAAGAAATCTCCGAAAATGCGCGGAGCCTAAGTGCTCCTGATCGGAGTGCCCATTGAAAGCTTGACGGCGCGTTCATCTCCCATGGAAGCTTTTGTTCATGGCATTTGTCAGTGTTAGTTGGCCATGATGGGGTAATGGTTATTGCTGTCGCACCGAACCGGGCCAACCAGGCACTGGCAAGCCCGCGGGAAGAGCTGCCCCAACGTACCGACGCCGCCCATGGTTCCTACAACCCACTAATTGCCAAGTTAGGCAACGGCCCCCCTACCACCTCGATGCAATGCGAATGACCTATCGACGCCTTCACTTATCGGAGATTTCCCCCTCACAACGTGAAGCACCTTCTGCCCCCCCCCATGTGCATGCGTTCATTCTGTAGCCCGCAGATCACGGACTCACCGATACATGCAGGGCTTGGTAGCTTAACTGTACCAAGACATGCTAGGTCGCTGCTCCCCAGTTGTCGCAGAAAGGCGCCGAAGAAAACGTGATGGCGTGGCCAGGGGACGGGCGTGCTAGACATTATGATGCTGGGGTCGTCGATCACCCACCGTCGATCCTCATGCCTTGGCCTTCTTGTTGTCTGTGGGCACGTATATCTGCCGCCAGAATGTCTGTCAATTTCTGTAGGCATGCATGTTGGAGACGATACCCGGTCTCTGTCACCGTCCGTGTTGAGGCCCAAATTTTGACCTGCATGGACAGTATCAAATAACTCATGTTCATGCTCATCATTTGAATGACGGTGGCCATTTCGTAGGTGGCGAACCTGGGGACCCTTACCCGACCCGAGATGTGTTCAGAGCACACAGGGTCCGTTGCGTTTCCATCCGTCAAATCACAGTAGGAGTAGAAGAGGGAAAAAGAAAAACCAAAAATGACGTCTCGCATGTCCAAGATGACACGTCCAACCAGACAAGTAATGCGATCCTACTCAGCCCATTGGCAGTAGGCGCATGAGACATTCAGGCAAGATTTTGGAAAATGCGCACTGGGCATCAAGTGGTTGCTAGTCTTGGGCACATGTCACATTGTGTTTCGTGCGCCCGGGAACTGCCGTGGAACGTGGTCATGATGATGAACGTGGCACGGTGAAGCACCGTACACCTCAAGAGGTTTTCTTTTCAGCCTCAAAAAGTATTTTGAAGAGGTTGAAAGAGACCCGTTGGCACCTGCTACAGTTGTCGTCTGCGGTAGTCGTTGTCGGAAGGCTGGCGTGGAAATCGCGGCTGTCGGCCGATCAAGCTACTTCATCCTCCCCTAGCAGCAGCCTATCCCACCGCTCTTCTGTCATGAACCGCTCAGAAGCGGGCCAAGCGGGTCCCCTCCACCTGCCAGCACGGCTTTGACCAGTCGTTCGACTCAACTCTGTGGCTGTCGCAGAATTCAGGGCGCCATTTTGGATAGCTCTTCATGTTCCTACCGTAGCCAGCAAGTAGTTTGATGCAAGGCTGGCCTCATGCATGTCGATAGTCGACTTACGGTACTTGAGTGGGTTTGTTATGTCGCTAGGTGCGGTGAAACTTCATCGTCACGCAGGGTTTCATAAACCCTGCTAAACGAAAAAAAGAAAAAAAGAGCAAGAACTTGCATACCAAAATAGGAATATGGAACTGAGGCGCCATGAGCCCACCGGGATATCATGAATCGATGTCATGAAGTCCGATTTTGTTTAAAATGAATGGGGTAGATCCGTTACTGTCGCCTGTCCAGGACAGGAGAGACCACTTTCTCGATGCGGGAAGTACGGATACTCGCTAGTTCCTGCCAGTTACCTGCAGGGAGCCCTAGCGACGATCTTGGCGACTCAATCCCCTTGCTGGTGTGGCGGATGTCCAGAACAGGGCCCCCAGCCCATCAGCAGACTAGAGGCAAGGAACCTAGACAGAGAAAACGCCCGATGATATGTTTATTGCCCGATAAGCCCTAGTTGGTGATGGCGTGGTTTGTGGCGGGTGGCCACCCCCAGAAGTAAGAGTAAGGCGTGGCACGCTTGTGTGGCCATCGACTCGACGGGTGACGAGGTACACAAACAACAGCCTTGTGGACGTTAGCTAAGGGAAATTGAGAGTTAATGCGATACCCCGCTAAGCCGTTCTCGATTTAGGTCTGGGGAATTGCCACTGACCTAGATGAACGGACCAGGGGGCGCTCAAACACCTTGCCTCATTTCCATACTGCAGCTATCCCATAGGTCAGCCGCTCCACCCCTGAACCTGGAACAGCCCGTGATCAGAAGACTTCCCAGGGATGATCCTGGAACGCGTTTCAGATCCTGCATGCAGCACTTGTCGAAAATCGACTAGACAGAAAAATGATGACTAGTCAACAGTCATGCTGATGGATTGGAATAGCTTCAAATCATGAGCCTCACTCTTGCGGCATACCTGATGCGGAGCTGAAACCTGCCCTTGTGCCTAGCGATGAAAGCAAGCAGATGGAGGGATGAGATCTGCGCCAGCAGCTGCAGCTCTTCATCCTGAATTAAATCGAATCAAGGACATGGAATGACGAAGGGGCACGCCTGGGCCTGGGCTTGGTGATGACCACAGTAAGATGGGTGGTATAGTCTGTAATTAGGCGGTTCATTATCATCTTTGTACGGGCCGAATCGTGAAACAATACGAGGACTAGACGAGAAAACTTTAATCGTATGTAAGGCCGTTCAGCCATCAACCCAGAGACAGATCACATCGCCATGGCAAGAAACGAACAGATAGGAAGTTGGCCTGTGTCCTAATTCAGGAACCATTATTAGCAGGGCTGGTATCCGTGCCCGTAAGGAACAGTTCCGCCCTACCCTCTGTAATTACCCCGCGCTGCTGGCTGTCGTCTGACACCCATTTGAATCCTAGCCCGTAAACGTCCAAGCCGCTTCATCGAGTGTAAAGATTGACAAAATTAGACAGGGACTGCCCTGCGGGGCGATTGTGGCCTGATGGAAATCTATCTTTATCACAGGGTCCTTGTTTCGAGGGCTGGCCAATAGAGTCGCTCAACGGTGAAAACTGCAAACCGGTCAACGACTCCAATATTATTTCTCTTTATATTCAAGTGGAGAAGATGATATGCGCATGATGCCTGGGGGGGTGACCATGATTGATTTCGGTTGGGGCAGCAGTCCTTCATGCCAACACGCACCATAGAGCGACGGGGAGGCCCAGTTGGTCATCTGCCCTGAATGCGTGGCTGAGTAACCGTTGCGCCGTGCCGTTCCTGGCCGTATCTAAAATGCAGTGTGTGGCTGGCCGTGTTCCGCGGCTCTTGGTGGTTGGCTGGTTGGGAAGCCGATTCTCGGCGGGGTTTAGCTGAGATATACCTGGCCGAGTCAACTCCGATCTGGCTTGTCGCTTTAAACCTTAAGATGTACGAGGCTATGCCCAACGACACATAGTGTCGCATTAACCCGGGCAATATAGAGAGTGTGGCCGAGTCTTCGTACAGAAATTAATTGGCAGCACCCATCATGCCATTATTGATGAAGCCTTGAGCTTCCCGCGCCGCATCGTCTGTGTGGCGGACTAGGCAAAAGTTGCTGTTGAAAAAAGTCCAACCCTGGCAATGAACAGCCAGGCCGCTCGCAGTGGGCAGCCGTCAGTAGCGCAAGACTCGGACGATCCGGGCTCAGGCTAGGCTTGGGGAGGCCTGGTGTCTGCGCCGTGGGAGGTTGCTCGGACAGGGCGATCAAGTTTCTGGAGGGCCAGAGCCGTCGGATTCCGATTGGCGTGTGGTTTCCTAGGGCCAGAAGAAGTGGGATCGCACGTGGCAGCCGTTGCCAAAAATTGACCACTGTTTGAGTTGGTCTCAGGTCAGATCATTGTGGAACCCGTGCTGACGAAACACTGGATGTCGTGAAGGCTTGTAGGGAAGTCTGGAGTAGACCCGAGATAATACATGCCTTACTTAGTTCTTACTCCAAGAATGGCCGAGCAATAGAAGCATCTAGCAGCGGCCCATTCCCGGGCAAAAAGCTGGGGAACTTGCAAGCCGGCATGGTAGTGAGGCATTCGGTCTGTCACCCGACCGTTGCTCGGCGCACTGATGAGTTGAAAATCACTGCTTGCTGCCGGTCCACTTCCCGCCCGCTTCATCGGTGGTTCGCGGACATAATGCCGTGAGGCAAGTGAGGTTGCTTCATTGGGAAGTGCCGAACTATCTTTCTCGACGAGGGATCCCTGATGGTGCCTTTCGATAGTCTAGTGGGCATGGTCATGGGTTCGAGATAGAGTAGTGAAGTTTTGGAGGAGTGCATTTTGACAGACGTTGAGATGTGCAGTAGGGCTACCTGGCCTCAGGCACCAGACTCCACTGGTCAAGCTAGCAGCAATTGGGAGGCCTTCTCACCATGCCAATTAAGTCCACACAGCGATGGCGCCAAGGCACGTGTTCAAACACCTATGATGGGGACAATGGAGACGCAATAGTGCGGAGGGAAAAGTTTGCTCGATACGGGGAGTACCGGGATTGCCTTCCCGTATTGTCACGGAGAAATTCCATCCTCCATGGGTCAGTTTTACAGCGCCGTGCTAGTAGGCTCAACAAAATGCCCTAAGAGACCCTGGCCAGTAGCAGCTGTCAGCAGCAGTAAACATCCGACAACATAGGCCTCGTTTGAAGCAGATCCGGCTGGGCCGGCGCTGCTCCAGGGCTTTGTTTTGTTTGAAGGAATGGCCGGCAGATCTCCATACGTAGGCTCGAGATAGATGACATGATCCCCTTGAAGCGAATATGGGTATTTGTCGATCAGCTTATGCCGCCCTCCCACAGACGGGCGCGTCGTATTCAGATTGCTGATCATTGCGGGCAGCCGCGGGGTTGCAGGCACCGTCCCTGACAAAACGCGTACATCGCGCATCGGGGTGCTATCGGCTTCACTCCGCAGCAGCGCCCTCGTCTGCCCTGTTCCGTGACCAACGCGGTCTCGAAGGAGGAGTCGGGACGAGTCCCTGCGTTCCCCGTTGCACACTACGCTGTATGCTGCGGACTGCAGACTGCACATTGTCCATGGCACAGTCGTCACTGTGGGCCCGCACCACGCGCATTCCCGGCACGAAGGAGCTTTGGTGTGGGCAGTTAGCAGCAGAGCTTCGTCTAGCAGTGCAGCTTGACATGGGGCCAGCCAAAGTGAAGCCCAAAAAATCGACTCGAGGCCCATGTTGCCCAATGACGCCGATGGCGCACCGCGATTACGCCCAGGGCAAGATCTTGGCTAGAACCCATGCATGCGATTGTTGCATTAAGGTTGGAGATTGCGGGATGCATGTCGGCAGTACTGTTGCGCTCAGCGCCTAGGAACTACGAGCGCGATGTGATCCGACGTTGGTCAAACCAGGAACTATCACAAAGTGGCTAGTCTGATACCGGAAAGGGCAATCTCACTCGTCCGCAAGTGTCTGCCCGCGCATCAGAGGCTCACTAGTGACGGGTTTTTTTTTTTTTTCTCCTTCTCTTCCACTTTTCGGAGCAACGGCTCTGAGGGCCTGGGGGAAAACCCCACTCACAAAACCGGTGATAAGACGGTAAAAAGTCTGTGCCAGGCGCGCAATCAACATCGGAACGGAGGCGAGGATGAAATGCGTTTCTCAAATGTAAACATCTCCACCATGTTAGTGTGTTCGGAATCACAAGTAAGGTTCCCGCAGCGTCAAAGCCCAGGGGATAGTTAAACCATGGCAGGAAGCGATGATACGTTGCTTCGAAGGAATTATGACGCTACGCGAGGATATTTTCATAGCGTCAACTCAGTAAACACGATGTTTTTTTTCAAAGTGTTGACCAGCGCGTTAGGCGGCGCGCGGCAAACGGGGGGGGGAGGAGGGCTGCCAGGCTCATCGTACGATAGCCTTTCCAGCCAGGTCTAGCTTGCGAGCATGCTGAAAGATGGCCGCCAGCATCCAGTAGGGGCGATGGGAAGCGCGATGATGCAGGGTTCAGAGCTGCTCCCACGTGTAGTGTCATCCCTGGTTGTAGATTTGGGCAGGGGCTTGGGCTGATCTTTCGGCACTCGCCCAGGCTAGAGCCTAGCATTGCCATTGCCTTTGCACGCCTCTGCGATCTAGCATCGATGCTAAACAAGGGAGCCAAGGGGATGAAATCGACGTTATTCTGCGGACCGGAATAGAGCCGACGCGATTGTGGGGGCCTGCACTGACGTTGGTTTCAGCGGCTTTGTTCCCCTCCTTCTCCGTGTTTAGTTGATGTTTCTTAAGGCTCAAGAACTGGTGGCAACTGTAATCTAGATGGGGCATACGAGTCCCATATGATGCAGGTGCAAGGAATCGTTCATCAAAATGATGGGCGCGGCAATGGTCCGGAGTCAAGGTAATGATGATAGTCCCTGCGTCGAGGCATCATCCCTGCTCCTTGGCTGCTTGTCAGTGCCAACAACGCCCACAGAGACAACTATAGCCGTTCCAATCTGATATAGGCGCACTTGAGCTGGATGGCCTAGTGCGCCCCTCCGACTTTCGCTTTGACATGACCTTTAGCTGCCACGTGAGAGATTGTCGTCGTGGGTTCTCTGCCAAACGCTGGATGACAAGATCACCATCGCCCCGCTCCGCCCTGACGTGTGAGGTTAGGGAGGAGATCCCAGATGGCCTTCCTCCATCCCTCCCTCTCTTTCAAAGGATCCCGCACCAGACAGGCCCTGCCTGATGCTCGGTCCTCTGGGAAGCCCACTTTATGAGATTTTCACTACTGGGCACAATGTGGCGCCGTCGTGTCAGTGCCTAGGAACATGGGAACGGGACAAGCAAGGTCTTTCCATACTACGTAGGATAGGCTGATAATTACACTTCTAATGACTCCAAGCATGTTGGGCTCAGTGTGATCAAAATAACTTCATGCCTTTTTTCAGCCCGGCAGGTGCAGTCGTGTGTTACGCCTAATTAGTTGGCTCAATTCCAAAAATAACACATAGGCCGACTGCTGCGACAGCCGGTAAAATACTGGTGGGTTTGAAGGGGACGGTGGCGCCGGGAGAGAAATGTGGCGGTACAGCCGACCAGAGAGGGCTGAGGCTCAGTGGCCCTGAGGCTGGGCTGGGAGGCTGGAGGGAGTCACGTCAGAGTGATTGCCCCCCCCGATCGATGTGTTTGAAGTTGTGGAGGCGGCTGCGTGAAACATTGGATCTATGGGAAGTTCAGGATATGGAACACTATGGGGGGGCTAGTGGAAAGCCGGGGGTTCCCGCACCAACAATGATCATTGTTCAGAGCAATCAGAGGTTCAGCGCATCCCCACCTGGGATGCAACGTGGAGTCGCTCAACGTCCGCTTGGGGAGCAGTGGCCAAGGGAATGTATGTGCATGAGAGAGTTCTGGCTGTACGGAATACATTGCATGACGGGAACGGGGATCCGTTGATTGACTGATGAACCAACCTCGAGCCATTCGCTGGCCCAGCCCAGCGATGATAGGGTTTGAATGTCCAGGAAGGGATGTGCCTGCGGCACTCGGCAGGCAAGGTCAAAGTACCGGGCCAGGGGTCATCGTTGGTCTGGCTGCTGACCAGGGGGATAAGGGCAAGCTTGGAGGAGAGCCCAAGTCAGGAACGGCAAGGTGACAATCGGCCGGGACGGACCAGGGTGTGTGGATGGGTGTGGGCTCGGTGGAGATCGGTGGATACGCCTCTGGGTCGGAGCATGTCGCTGTGTGTTAGTTCTCTCTCGTCATCTGGTGGTTTAGAGCTTTCACCGGGGCATCTGGTCCTCATCACGGCCTCAGTGGGTTTCTTGGCCAGGCCGGTGTCGAAAGAGTGGTTCTCTCTATATCCGCTCGTCACGGCTGCTGGCCTGGCCACATCACCCGGGCTTGGACGGCAAGGGTTCGCGTAGAGTCATGAGGTGATGTGATGCATTGGATGGGGTTATTGTAAATGGATGTGCACTGGGGTCCTGTATATTTGCCATGAGCATGGGCTGGAACAAGCCATATTTCGCACAGCAGTTCGGACCCCGCCGGATCTACGCAGATGGACGGGGACAGTTTCCCCTTCTCTGATGTGGGATTCTGATTCGAGGTGTGGTTGCACGTCATCGAGCTTCATTGCCCATGGCGATGGTGCATGGGGAATGAGTAGAGATGAATTGATGCTGGACGCCGGCCCGTTCTTTCTGCCACGGGCCGAGCTAATTGAAGCCCGCCGCGGCCTAACACAGTTGCTAGAAGCAAATGGAGAGGCCGACGATGGTGGCATTGGCTTCGATAGAGCCGCCAGCGTGGAGATTACCGACTTGATGCAAAGGGACAACGCTTGGAGGCTTGATGCTGCGCTCACGTCACTCTCGCGGTAGGCTCTTATGAAGGGCTGGGAGGTCAGGTCAAGCGCCCTAAGGTGAGTTATCCGCAGGTGGGGTGCACTCCACGGAGGTGCAGACCGGCCTGGCCGGTGGTGGACGCTCATTAAGTGAAGGCCGTATGAGGCGGGAAATGTGCCTTAGGTAAGGTACGGACGATAATGTACCTTTTACACCGGTTGGCAGACGGTGACGGCGAGTTTTGTACGTACCGCATCGAAAAAATACTGATGGCTCATCATACGCAAATGATATTACCTACCACTAGGTGCGCACGCATTATGGGACGCTGTCCCGCAGACCTGAAAAGATCTTCCCCCTAGAGACACTTCCAGTTCCATCCGTGGCGGTACGTACTTTGCTTCTCTTCTCTCTTGGTGACATGTAGCTGTTCGTCGTCTCTTTTCGCGTGGCCATGTTGGTGAGGGGGCAACAGCGAGATCTGACGTGCACGGAGGCAGGATGTGAGGCGAGATGCCCTGCACAACCAAGACAATCAATCCTAGATGGCGGCCAGAAACAATCCAGCGGCGACGTACCAGGTCTCTGGTGTAGAACACACCTCTTTCCATCAAAAGGTTCACTCCCCTGAGAAGCTTGGCTCGGGACGTTGAGGTTGGCTGGCTGGGAGGATGAAGCCTACCTCCACTTGGTGTCCTGGCCGGGGTGAGGCCAGCGTCATGGCAAGCCTGCGTACACCACTTCTGAGCCACACCACCCACCAGTTCACCACGCCGCCCCCCCTGGCACCGCTGGGAAGAAAGGCAGAGACAGAGTGCAGAAGAAGCAGCAGACGGTCAACAGAGTACCTAGCTACCTCAGACCTCAGACCGCAGACAGGATACAAGCAGCTAGAGAGTTGGCGCATGCATGCATGCAGCAGTGTCCTCAGCCTTCCGGCGTCTTAGCGGGTCCAAAACTCACCCCTTCAATGCACCACGCTCGGCTCCTCGTACCCTGCCTAGCTCTCTAGTTGGCCCCTCCTCAGCGAACACACTGTGTCTGTCTGTTGGAGTGAATGTCTCTCCCAGTCTTGGCCGTTTCTTTTCCTGGCCCTCATGGCATCGCGTGTCGTCTTGCCCACACAACCACGCAGCGGTGGTGTTGTGTGTGCAGTGCCCGAGACCTCAACCTCTAGCCCCACGACGGCGCTGTCGCAGAGGGGGTGGCGACAGGGTGGCCCCTAGGATAATGAGAGGGCATCGTCCCTAGGTCTGTCGATAATCCAGACACCACCACCACACGCAGCTCTCACTTTCATGGCATTGGAACTCACCTCACAGCTCAGGCTACGCCAGACGCTACGACGCTGGGGGACCACTATTCCACATTGCCTACCCCTTGGCCCTTTGACGTACCTAACGAAAGGTAGTGCCCGCCCCGTCTCCATCCCGTCCATCCCATGTCCACACCCAACTGTACTACGAGGTACTACGCCCACTATAACGCCCACTATGCTACGCCCACTACGCCAGCCTACCTGCCTACCCCCAACCCGCCAACTCCCTGTCCATCCGTAGTACCCTTGTTCACCATCACCTTGGCCCTACCTCTCGCTCTTCGTTTCCACCCCGCTCAGTCTTCCTCACTTGCCTCTCCCCTGCCTACAGTGCTACGCTGCAGTACATGGCTCTAATGTCCTCTTGCTCCTCTTCATCTTCTTCTCCAGCAGCACCCTTGCCCGCCCTAGGGCGTCGAGCCTGAGCTACGACGTCTCTGCTGCTCCCGCTTCCGAATGAAGCCCCACTGACACCCGCTGTAGCAGACCCCCCCTGCACTTTTGTCTTTACTTGCTGCGTGGCTCCTCTTCTGGCCCCGGCTCTCCTCCTTCACGTCGTCCGTCTCCTACCACACACCCACGCCAGCACCAGACACCCACACACCCTCGCCCACGCCCTCCCGTCCATACACGCCTACAACTAAGAACCAGTGCAACATCGTGCCCGTTCGCCGCTTGCTCCCTGGGCCCCCGTCCCAGTCCATTTTTGCATCGTCCTCCCCTGGTCCTGGCCGATATCACACAACGTTCCCCAGCCCTTACCCTTCTAATCCCTGTCGAGCCTGATCAAGGCCCAGAACCCACTCACCTCATCGATATCTCCCGTGCTCTCCCCAGCTCAACTCTTGACACTCATCCTGGTTTGACCCCAATCGACTTAATCGGCCCTCCTCCACCTCATTGAGCACAGGTCAACTGCACAGGACACCTCGATTGAGCCCTCTGCTCGACTGTCTAATATTAAAAACCTATATCTCTCCTCCACCCTCACCCTCATCCTCATCCTCATCAGGCTCACAACTGCCCTTTGGCTTCGACTTCATCCTCACTCTTCTCCATCTTGATCGTCATTACTTTCTCCCTCGACTACTTAATACCCCTTCATCCCTTCTCTTTTCTCTAATTCTTCCCACTACTCTCTTCCCATATAAGTCACCTTGATCTAGACTTGGGTTGACATAATTCAATCGTCCTTCGACTCACATCCACGCTCACCCTTTCCGGACTCAGAGCTCTTTCGGTACTTCGCAAACACATATCGTCGCCTCCGAAGCCGCACCTTGCCCGGACGCTCCCACCAAGGACTGTCTTCGTTGTAGCATCCACCTCACTCACCGAGGGTAATCAAGTCAATTTCGGCCAGCAGGTTCTTGGCCTCGACAAGTCGGATATCCGCCACTGCCTAGATAATACGATCTCATCTTCTCGTCAGCGCTTTCGACTTTTCCCTCGAGGCTTAGCATGCTCTTGTTGGAACATTAAGACTTTACGATCTATTTGATACCCACGCAACAACCAAGCCCGCCTTCTTTGTCCAACACAGACTACAACACACACACATACACAACGACTTACTCACCTCACCAAGAATTCACAATGGAACTCCTTGAGCTTGTCGAGAATGAGCCCACTGCTCGCCCCTTCCAGTGCGACTGGCAATCATGCACCAAGGTTTGTGAACAATGCGACATCTTCAATATCAGAGACTGACTCATAAAATGCAGAGCTTCAACCGCAAGTCTGACCTTCAGAGACACTACCGAATCCACACGAATGAGCGCCCTTACTCTTGCACCACTCCCGGCTGTGGGAAGAGCTTCATCCAGCGCAGCGCTCTCACTGTCCACATTCGAACCCACACTGGCGAGAAGCCTCACCAGTGTCAGCACATTGGCTGCGGCAAGCGTTTCTCTGACGTGAGTAGTTGGCAAATTGTAAACGTGTACGAGTCGCTGACCAATCCTGTAGTCCTCCAGTCTTGCTCGCCACCGACGAATTCACACCGGCAAGCGTCCTTACAAGTGCGGCCACAATGGCTGCCTCAAGAGGTGAGCATGTTGTTCGCTGAAATCTGCCGACACTGGCTAACCAGTTTGTAGCTTTTGCAGGAAGACCACTATGGTCAAGCACCAGCGTCGATCCCACCAGCAGGGAATGAACCCCAACGACATCATGGACGACTGCTCTTCTGATTCTGACTCTGACGAGCCTCCTTCCACTCCTCAGACCTCTGCCATGACCTGGTCTCCTCAGGACATGATTCCTGTCAACTCAATGACCCATGGGTCGCTTCACCGTGCCAGCTCATTCCCCGAGTTCGGACAGCAAATGCACGGCTACCCTGTCCAGCAGCACCAGCAGTATGTCGGTCGCCACACCATCCCATCCAGCATCCCCACCGACTTCCACGCGCAAACCGTCGCCGATCAGCAGGCTGGTATGCACATGCTGCACCGAACGGCCAGCATCCCCCGACAGGCCTACTACGTTACCGACCAGAGCAACCCTGGCATCGCGACCATGACCACCAACCCTATGCAGCCTCAGTACCAGCTCGCCCAGCAGCAGGTTGAGCGCTCATCGATGGACATGCCCTACTCGACCGCGGGTATGGCTGCTTCCATCCAGAGCAGCCCCAGCGCCTTCTCCGCTGCCTCTGTCCAGAGCCCCCTGATGCAGGACGGGGCTTTCTACCCTCACCAGCAGCAGCAGCCAGCCTACACCTTGCAGGCTGCATCGCCAGTTGATTCTCACCACAGCTTGCCCTCATACACCCAGCCGATGCACCAGGCTATGAGCCAGGCTCAGCAGACTGTCACCTCCCAGGCCCAGCAGACCCAGACCACGGCGACCGACAACTACCACCACGCTACTTCCCAACAGGATGACCAGTGGTCTCAGTACCAGCCTCCTATGGAGGTGACTACTATTGGTCAGCTGCCTGCTTACGGTACCGGCGTCTACGACCTGTGCTCCAAGATCGAGTTTGACGACCCCACCATGCAACTGCCCAGCAGCAGACTTGAGAGCATGTAAAAAAAGAAAATCTTTGCTTGAGAGTATACTACGAAGGCATAAAAGCACTTGGAGTTTGTTTCTCGATCGCGCCTATTACTGTATCAATATCATACCCGGGCTGGACCAGACAGATATTACCCCGTTCTTGTTCTATTTTATTTCATTTTTATTTGGATATACCCATCGGGATATACAGAACCAAATGTCAGCAGGTCGCCTGCTGACAGGAGGGTGTTGGCCTCGTTGTTCCCCAGATTGGATGGGATTAGATCTCATTTGCGATTTGGAAGCATCTCTTGGCGTTACTTGGTCTGCAACCTAAATCTTGGTTGACAAAAGACGGGCCGGATTTCCTGTTGCTTCTATGGCTGGACCCAAGTCCTGCACATGTTGACTTGGGCTTCAGTCGGTGTTTTGACGGATTTCTTCTTTTCTGATTTTTACGCATTACGATTCCCCTTTCCTTTAAACAATCATATGCGCAAGCGCATCCTGTTTGAGTCTACATGTTTTGTCGCTTGGAATGGGTTTGAGTTTGGTTTCCTTCTGTTGTCAATCTCTCTTTTATATATGGGTGGGTGATCACGGTTCTATCTGGTGGTTTGCAGGGAGGTGGAAGATGAAAGAAAGGAAACGGCTGTGCGACGACTATTTCTCGGGCAGAGTTAAGAGGGGGCTTGGAGAATCATGGACGGATGTTTGTGGAAAAATACCCAAAGAGGATTGATAGAGGTGGGATGAGAGACGAATGCATGGCCACGAAATCCCCGCAGGTCTGGGTAACGTGGCGAATGTGTCTTGGACGATATTAATGAAGGCCATGTGGAACGTAATCTAGCCATTAATGGTGGATAGGACAAGGCCTCTGCTATAGTATAATCATTTGCTTTAAACTTTGCTCTCTTCTTGAATCACATGTGACATTGATAAGTTTGGAATTAAACCATGGTTGAAATAAACTTTGCAAACCTCCCCAGCCTACCACACGTGTATTCACCGTTGAAGATGCAGCCAACTTGAACAACGCATTCAACAGAAGCGAATGGAACTTTCAACGACTTACACAATCGAACCGTCTCCACAACCCAAACTGGAAATTTGACTAGCCAATTGAAACCCGCGCTAATGACCTCATTAACGCCGGGGGCCGGAACATCTGGCCGCCGAGCGGGGATGACTCAGCAGGGGCACCGAAGGGGAAAAGTCGTCTCGTGATGCCGAGCTGCGGAACACAGTGGCAAGCAAGCTAACGATATTCCCAACAACCCGGTGATGCCTGCGCGCAATTCATCACGATGAGTGCAGCCAGGTAGACTGTTTTCACAGCTCTTTCTCGCAATTTTATCCACTTCATCTTATCCTGCATCTATCGCCCCCGAGTCACTCCAATAAGCTGCTACTGGCAAACCCGACGACATTGAAGATCTGATCATTCAGCCTCTCCGCGTCATCGGCCGGCCGGCTGGCCGCCCTCCCCCCTTCGTCCCACTTTCGCGAAACGGCCCTTGAGATTCCGGAATATCAAAACATCAACCATCATGGCGTTTAACGCCACGATGTTGCCGGTATGGTTCATCGGTGACTCCCGGTCCTCAATTCAGAGGAGACTGACGCTGAGTTGTAGAATATGGCGTCCGCCACAACCGAACTTTGGCCTTCCATCGCCAATACTATGGTCTTCCCTTGGAAGAGTTCGACGAGCCTGATTTCAAGATCATCCCGCCATCAGACACCCGCTCCCCAATCCCGTGCCGAGCCTCAGAAGGCGCAACAAGTGAGTCGTTTGGACACTCGCGTGCGCGACAATGAAGTTGACAAACTTAGGCCTCTGAGTCTCGATTGCCCGACTTTCTCCGGGATGTAACTCTGAACGCAACAAGGCCCCGTGTTGGACCCAATATGATGGCTCCCGTAACCGTTGAAACGACTGTCGCAAATTTGACCCGGGTCGGCCTCAATGCGGCGAACCCAGTTCTGCGACGTCCTCTTTTCCAAACCACAACTTCTGCGTCCTCGTCCCTCCTCCGTCCGTTCATGCGATCTGCCCCCGGTATTCTGTCCTCTCGAAGTATCTCTACGTTCCGCACATTCAACTCTCAGCAAAGAGGGTTTGGTACATCCAACGGAATTTCTCGCAACCAACTCGCTTCTCTCGAAGAGACCGCCAACAGGAACCCAAGCAATGCAAACGCCCAGAATGCATTCTACCAACTTCTTCTTCGAGCCAACATGCCCGCCATTCTTGTCGAACGATATCAGTCAGGTCGTTTTGCGACCAGCCCGGCCACCGACGATGCCTACCGCAAAGCTCTCGCAATGCTCGGTGCTGGCGCTCCCAACGCTGCAAACCCGGCTGCCGCTGGACCCTACGCTAGGACCCAATGGCCCACGTATGAGCAAGCTGTTGGAAATGCCGCCGTTGCTGGGGCTGGAGTTGCTGGTAATGGTATGGGCCACAAAGGCGAGCCCATCCACGTCATCGTTCAGGAATCCACCCGATCTGTCGTCTTCCGCTGGTTCAAGTTTTTGGCAACCTTTGTTGTCGTCACCTATCTCTGTTTCGCTGCTGTCACGATTCTGATTGAGACTCTAAGCACCTTCCGTCGTGGACCTGGTGCTAAGCAAGACTCTGAGGTCAAGGCTGAGAAACAGAACACCCGATTCCACGATGTGCACGGTTGCGACGAGGCTAAGGAAGAGCTCCAGGAGGTTGTTGAGTTCCTCAAGAACCCCGAAAAGTTTACTGATCTCGGTGCCAAGCTGCCCAAGGGTGTTCTCTTGGTCGGCCCCCCTGGAACGGGAAAAACCCTTCTTGCGCGAGCTGTCGCCGGCGAAGCTGGAGTACCTTTCTTCTACATGTCTGGCAGTGAGTTTGATGAGATATTTGTCGGTGTTGGAGCCAAGCGAGTTCGTGAACTGTTTGCTGCGGCCAAGTCCAAGTCTCCCGCGATTGTGTTCATTGATGAATTGGATGCCATAGGCGGCAAGCGCAACCCCAGAGACCAAGCCCACGCCAAGCAGACGCTCAACCAGCTTCTTACTGAACTAGACGGATTTGACCAGGAGACTAAGATCATCATTATTGGTGCCACCAACTTGCCAAAGATGCTCGACAAGGCCCTCACCCGACCCGGTCGTTTTGACCGACATGTCAACGTCGACCTGCCTGATGTCCGCGGCCGTATCGCTATCCTGAAGCACCACGCCAAGAAGATCAAGGTTGCACCCGATGTCGATCTGGAGGCCATTGCCGCTCGCTGCCCTGGACGGTCTGGTGCCGAACTCGAGAACATGCTCAATGTTGCTGCCCTTCGAGCTAGTCGCGCCAAGGCAAAGGTTGTTTCCAGGCAAGATATGGATTGGGCATTCGACCGCGTCACTATGGGCTCTGAGAGGAAATCGATGGTCGTCACGGAGAAGGAAAAGGAAATGACTGCTTATCATGAGGCTGGCCATGCCCTTGTTCAGCTCTTTGATAAGGAAAGCTCAAGCACTCTTTACAAGGTTACCATTCTACCCAAGGGCCCCTCGCTTGGCCACACTGCCCAGCTCCCTCAGATGGACAAATATTCCTACACTGCTGCCGAGTACATGTCAAATATTCGCGTGTTGCTTGGAGGCAAGATGGCTGAGGAGATGCGATATGGTGATGACAAGGTGACCTCAGGGGTCTCGTCGGTAAGTGATTCAGCTTACATCTGAACGGCGCAGAGATGACACTAACACTGTATTATTAGGATCTCGAACGAGCTACCGACTTGAGCTTCATGATGGTCACTCTCTTTGGCATGTCGAGTACTCTTGGACCTGTTGAGTATGGGCGACGATATGAAAACCTGAGCTCTACGACAAAGGCAGCAATTGAGGGCGAGGTTCAAAAGACGTTGGTGAAGTCGTATGAGGATGTCAGAAAGCTCCTCACTGAGAAGCGCAAGGAGCTCGATCTCTTGGCCAAGGCTCTTGTTCAGTATGAAACACTGGACAAGTCTGAGGTTGAAAAGGTCATCCGAGGCGAATCGTTACCCGGCCGTATTATCACTCCCAAGGGGCCTCTAACCCTACCCATCCCCGCTGAAACCCCCCAGCCTCCCGGCCTTGGGGGAGTGACACAGCCCCAACCACCATCTTCTCCTGCCCCCCCTGCTGCCGCTGCCACCTCCAACACTGACAGCTGAGGTGGCGGTCAACGCCACTATATGCCAAGGCCGTGATATGAGAAACGGCCTTGTGAAGGTTGACACCAAGATGGTGCAACCTAACTAGCGATGGACGATCCAACTTGTCTTTTCGAAGCAATTTTAAACGGGTTGTCGTGGTCTCTGATGCGCATCCAATCAAGAGTTCTCCAAATGTGGATAAACAACCTGCATTTGTGGAAGGTTCTTGAGAGTATGGAAGCGATCTTAAAAAGCGAAGGTTTTGCTTGACGGTACGGAAAACCGGGCCGATCCAGCCAAGCCAAGTCAGCGACCGTTTATCGTATTGCATGGGCATGTATATGTATAGACAAACCCTTTCGGCGATAAACCGCAATTGTAATATCTGTTTTGTATGTCATGTCTTAACAATGAGCTCATTCCTGATGATGTATCCTATCATAGGCCTTCCTGAAACTCCAGGAACTCCACTCCAAAACTCCGATTTCCTACTCCGTATCGCTGATTGGTGATTAATAATCGTGAATATGATGACACTGGAGATAAGCTATGGTCCTGGTCTTTACGCCCGCGTAGGATAAATCTGAGTGCCCCCACAGTGACTTCTAACGGACTACCTCTACCCCGACGTTGCTCGTTGACCAGTTAGCCAGATTTACCCTCAACGACCTTGTCGAACGGCGAGGGCTACTCGAGAAAAGTAAAACTTTAATTATCTCTCGGCGGCCTAAGAAAAGCCCGTGAGGTACAAAGCCAAACCTGAGTAGACTTGATCTGGCCATTCATAGATAGCTTGTAGTTTTTCCGGTCCCACTTTCTCCTCCAGATTTATCCTACACGAGCGAAAAGATCATGCAGGACCTATGACCGTCTGGATGTCTTGCAAACCCCGAGCCCAATGACGAAAGCGGGGCAGTGTGGTGCGGGATGCAAGCACCTACTTAAACCCCCTCCACGTCGGCAGAAGAAACGAACCTTTTCCGCAAGCTTTACTGCCTCATTATTTAAGCCTTAGGTTTTGCGACTCTTCGATACGGGTATATACATATACATATATTTTAATTTCTTGCTGCAATTTACTCCCCTGCAATCATGACCAAGGTCCTTCTCACAGGTAATGCCAACCTGAGCTTCTCAAGACACGACCCATGTTAGTTATAATTCAAATTGCTGACAATTCTACAGGTGGTTCTGGCTTTATCGCCGGTAAGTGATATGCACTCCATGACGATCAGCATTGCTTGCGAGTTTTTACAAACACGGGGGCGGATTAGCAATGGACAAATCTCTCCCCTGCACTCTTATCTTCCATCCCTAGATATGCGCACTATGCTCTTGATTGCCTACTGACTATTACCCCCATCCTAGCCCACACACTCGAGCAGCTTCTCGAGAAGGGTTATACCGTCGTCACCACTGTTCGGTCCGAGGACAAGGCACGCAAGATCCGTGACGCTCACAAGGACAAGGTCGAAGCCGGGAAACTGGAGACCCTTATCGTCCCAGATATCGCCCAAGAGGGTGCCTTTGACGAAGTGGCCAAGACGCCTGGTATTGACGTTGTGCTGCACACTGCGAGCCCATTTCACTTCAAGATCAGTAAGCCTTTCCCAGTCTCATTGAAAATCCACAACCTCGTAGTACCGAGTCGTTTCGTGATGAATTCGCTGACAAGTGGGCAGCTGATCCCAAGAAGGACCTTGTTGACCCCGCTGTCATTGGAACAACGGGTATTTTGAAGGCCATTCATGCGTCGGCTCCCTCGGTCAAGAGGGTTGTCATCACCTCATCCTTCGCCTCCATCCTTAACGAGGAAAAGTTCACAGATCCGGCTACCACGTTCTCAGAGTCGTCGTGGAACCCCGTTACCATCGATGACATCAACCGATCTTCCGCCACCGCCTACAGGGCGTCCAAGAAGCTCGCCGAGCGCGCCGCCTGGGACTTTGTTGCCGAGGTCAAGCCTTCCTTTGACCTCGTCACCATCTGCCCGCCTCTTGTTCTCGGCCCCGTAGTCCACCACCTCGCCACCCTCGAGAGCATCAACACCTCCAACGAGCGTGTGGTGAACCTGCTGCGCGGCCAGTGGAAGGACGGCGTCCCCCCGACCACGCCGGTGCCCCTGTGGATCGACGTGCGAGACGCCGCGAGGGCGCACGTCCGGGCCTTCGAGAACCCATCCGCCGGCGGACACCGCCTGTTCACAACGGCCGGCTGGTTCTCCAACCGAGACATTGCCGACGTTGTGCGCACAAAGTTCCCCGAGTTTGGAGCCAAGATTCCCGGCCCGGAGGTGCCTGGCGGGGAGCTCCCATCGGATGACAAGATCTTCAAGATCAACACTGACGAGACCAACAAGATTCTCGGGATTGAGTGGATCACGATCGAGAAGAGCATTACAGACTTGGTAGAGTCGCTCAAGGCACATGGTATTTAAAGCCAAAGACTGTAAAAATTATGTAACGCCCCAAAAGACGGATAGGATGGCGGTTAAAATAAAAATCTCAGCTCATGTTCTACAACGCAATGCTTATCATTCGACTAATTTGACGTAGGCCTTTTTCTGTCAAAAGACACGCATTGTATCCAAAAATTATTTATTGCTAATATGTCGAGCAATTAATGTCCGCAGATGTGACTATCAATATATAGATCTGATTATTCTTGTTAAGAAGATACAAAGGAAAATAATTTCCGCGTCCATAACTCGTCCCAAATCATAAAATCTATCTCTTTGCGCGTTCGGCCCATATTCTCCTTCCCCTAACAAATGAGACATTATGAATAGAATCAATATAGCCTTATAATAACTTTCTCGAACAGGATCCTTGTCCTATTTCGCTTATATAGTAGTTTTTTTCCCTTCTTCTCCCCCTATTATCGCCGATGTAGTCCTTAACCCATTCGGTTGAGTTCTTCTACCATTTGGTAAATCGTTTTCCCTGCTTGCCGAAGAGGCCACATCTTCAGCATCTCTGTACCACCAAAAAGAACATTACCAGCTTTTTCGCTGCTCGTGGGAAGAGCTACCGGTTCGTCTCTGGTCCTCCCTTTCAGGAGTGAGGACAGAGTCCTGCGATGGGTTGCCCAACGTCGTGATCGGGCGGTCTAAGGTGATCCGTTTGCGAGGCGGCGTGTTCGGACGGGTCGACATGCCCTCCGAGGGCGTCGGCGCCTGCTCGCGCATCGATGCAGGGAGGGGTCTGACGAGTTCAGAGAGGCTCAATGCGTGGTGCGCCGGGTTTCGGGGAGGCGGCACCGGGGTGGCTCTCCCGGACTCAACGAGGGGCTCGTAATGGGACTCGCTTCGAGTAGTCGCTAACGTGGAAGAGGCACGGAACGTTGGGGGGCTTAACACCGGGGCAATTAACGGCGACGAATTCAGCAGCTCGGAATTCAACAACGAAGGGATCGCCTCTCCCGAAGACATGGCTGCCGGGGAGCTCGACGCTGGGGAAGTGAATGACGGGGAGTGTAGCGTCGGGGACTGGGTTAGTACCGAAGTCCCCAACACTGGAGGAGCCAATATCGGAGGAGACAGAGTCGGCGGGGTCAGAGCCATAGAAACATCCAGAGTGGGGGATTCACTAAGATGTATACTTGCATGTCTTTCATGAACCTCCCTCTGGCCTGGAATCGTCACAATCTTTGCCTCCTTCGTCGGATCGCTCACTCGCTTCAGCATGAGAGACTCGCGCCTCGGGGATAGCTTGTAGTGGGTAGGGCAGTAAACCGGCGATTCTGGAAAGTGAGTGGTGTCCTTGTCGGAAGAAGTCTCGTCCAGCTCCCCCGTGGGCTCCAAGTGCTTAAGCGGGGGCAGAAGCCGGCGTTCTCGCAGTCGCGCGGGAGGCGTCATGGGCACAGGGAACTGCGATACGGGTCGCGAGGCCCTGTTCCCGGTCTGTGGCGGCGAGATGAACTTTTCGTCTCTCGCCCTTCTCTCTTTTCGGCGGCGTCGCTCTCGGAATAAGCAGAATATTAGCGCACATATAATCATGAAGACGACAAAGGAGGCTAGACCGATGGTGACCTTGATGCCTCTGGTCAATCCATCAGGGCGCCATATTTCCGCTGCAGTCCCGTTCGCATTCGCCCCCGAAGTATTTATGCCCCCAGGATTAAAGATATTAGTGGCTGTCTGGCCTGTCTCGGTAGGTGCAGGGTTGCTCATGGTTGTCGGCGATGAGGTTTTGACGGCTGTTTTGTAGTGGTTCGTCGCTGTAGATGCTGCTGTTCCCTCCGGAGTAGAGCCTTCCTCTGGGGCAACCAAATTCTGGATCTTCATCTTTCCATTTTTATCCCGGCAGGCGGGACTGTTTTGTTCTGCGGAACTTTGGCCACAGGTATAAGCCCGACCAGGAGGGCCTGGATCTGCTATGGACTGATAGCCCATGCTGTAGATGACTTAGCAATTTTTTTCGGATATGTACATGATAGAATATAGCCTTACCTCTTGCAGGAGTTTATTAACCAATTCACATTGGCTGGTACTCGTCAGAACTGTCCATGTTAACGTGAAGGCAACGAATGACTCACGATCTCGACCACTCTCGCCCAAGTGGTTAACACCACATAGCTGAGAGTCGCAACAGTATAAGGCGAGAAAGGGGTTCTCGATGCCGGTGTCACCGCTTTCAAGTTGCTGGCACAAGCGATCAAACTGCTGGTTCTTGGGTATCATCTGCGTCAGGAAGTTCTCTCTGCACGTGGAGATGCAATCTGCAGCGTCCTTGACGCCGGTGGCGAGGTAGCCCCAGGCATGATTGGCACAGTCACTCGTGTCTCTAGCCATGTCAGGCCCTGAATCATCCAGAGGAGCCATGACTCCTGGAGCTGGGTATCTTGGAGACAATCCAGAGGGATGTGTGTATGGTTAAGGTCATGTCCGGTAAGTCGGTTGGGTCAAGGTCTCAGATATGAGCCCGAAATTCGACATCACGCTGGTATATCACACTTTTCGGAGGCCTGCAGGGAACAACGGAAACGGCAATAGGAAAACAAAAACAAATACAGATGAAAAGGGTAATGGAGAAAGAAGACATACAAGGGTACCAAGTAGGGGTGCTGATAAACGGCTCCGCCTAGATCATGGCACGGCGCCACAGTCTAATAAAAGCCCAATCCGTCGTGCTTCCCCATTTCATATGCTGTAAACCACATATATCCAGCCGTAAGAGTACAGGTGTGGGGACGGCAGAACGGGTGATGGGCGAGAACCAGTGCGTGCGATAGTTGGCGGTTACACTTCCCCTGCAGCCACCCGAGGCTAATAAAGATAGTCTCATGCCGTGGCTGACAGAAAAGACACATTATTATTCTGCTTTTGGTATTTATTGTGGGTGGTAGTAGAGCTGTTGAGCTCTTTCGTCCTAGTGAGGTAGATTCGAGACAGTAAAGTTCGAAATATGGGCTTATTTTGACGCATTCAGTTACACCGACATGCGTATGGCTTCCACACTAACATTTGAACTTTAAATTTCCACCGAGAGGATATGGTATTTATGGAGTCATGGTCTCGGCCTTCTGGGCAATGGTTGGCCAAGCCGGAAGCTGTTTGCAGAAAAAGACTTTGATAGTGCGCGCCATATCCGTCTGGGGATGGACTAGGGGCAGCACAACCGTAACAAAGCCGATAGAAAATGCGTTGAGATATTTGGGCTTGACACTGACTTTGGCAATTTCCAGTTAGCTCAGGGCAAGAATGGTACCTATGTCGGATAGAAAATGAGTTGGTCGAGAACAGCGGTCGGGACGAAAACGGCAGGCCAGGGGCCGCGCTCAATGCGACCTATGCGACCTTAATTCTGGTCCCGTATACTCCCGCTCTTTTAACCATTAGGTTTAACATGGTATTCAACGGCAGTGCTTTGGTCGCTAAATTATCGAACATTGATGGCCGAGGTCTTAGTCTCGATAAGCATGAATCCGCCAGTTCCTATCAGAGAGGAAACGCCTTTCCAGGAAGGAAGGAAACAAGAGACTAAATTTTACACAAATTTTCTATATGCATTAGATGGATTGATTTCACAGCACAATATTCAAGTTTATACAGAAACTCATTGTTCTCCTTGTATCCCCGCTCGTTATGGAAGCTCTATGAAGCAGTAGTTCATTTTTCCCACACGGTTCTCCCCAGTCAGTACCGCAGGCCAATTCTTCAAGCGATGTTCAACACGAGATGAAACTCAAATTTCTCCTGTCTTTCCCCAAAATGGGTTGACGATTCAGGCCCTCTGGAACTCCGATGCTCTGAAACATGTTTCTAGTATTTGGTTTGTGAGACATTTGGTGGCCGGATGCGACTTCCTAAACCGGCTGTCAAAGAGATTTGATGATTTATAATTAAAACTTCATGGATCTTTTATCGGATAGAGGTTGTGGTAGTAGTATCCTGCCTCGAGACATGTCTTTGTTAACCTGCATGCAACTCAAACAGCTGCACAAGCCCATTCCCCACACACACCGACGCAATCGTCTGGCCATGGTGCACAGGTGGGTTGGAACCGGGACGAGATTGATAATAAGTGGGGACAATAATAAATCTAGGAACTAGTATGACTAGGAGCCTCAACTGTCGCTATTGCTACAGTCCCGGCTGTCAAGCTCTACATGGCATTTGCATCTCATCCTCACACGTCGAGTGAATAATACCGAGCGTTGTCTGTCTGCCTTGTATGCAAAAATATGCATCAGTAAGAGCTAGGTCATTTCCACATGTGCATTGAAACTTCTAGAAATGAGGTCCATACGTTCGGAGGCGCCTCTTGTCCGCGGGCGAATAGGAATAAGCATATGGGCGCATAGTTGACCAACAGCCAACATGGAAAATTGCCGAGTTCAGCTTCCCTCACTTCCGGCATCAACCATCTGAACACCTTTGAGTCGTTCCATCTAGTTCGCGATCTACTATCGCCCCGAACCTGATTAAGCTATGCCGAGGCGGCATGGGGCTCAAAGCCACGCCAGCAATGCTAACAGACGTTTCTGGCGCCAGTATCGCTCAGGTCGCATTTTGACTTTGCTGGAGATGCTTCCGCCATCGGTACTAAGATGGACAGCGCCACTTCGATCCGACAGGCCCCGGCGCAGGGATCCGGTGCCAGCGCGGGACCCCGTTAGCGCGATAGCCAGACACTATCCCCGTCTCCCATCTCCCTCTGCACTGCCCGAACCTAGACGCCAGGAGGCTGCAGACTTCGATCTGGAGATGGGGGAAACGCGGGGTTGGCGTTCTAGTGTTGCAGTTCCTCTGAATCGATGGCTAGTGTCGTCATAGCCCAAGCAAGGGCCTCGGCATGTCCATGCACCCTGCGCCAGCACCATGCTCCACAGAATGTGCCGAAGCCCCGACGGGGCAAAATGCCATCTCAAACCCGGGCTTCGTTATCCCGTGGCGTTGTAGCAAAGGAAGGAAGGGAATCGCTTCTCGCCAGTGGTTATTAGCGCGTCGGAGGTAAGATCCGTTTCACTGGGTTCACACCATCTCAGCCTTAGCATTCACAGGAGTATTTCGTCCGCTCGTGAATATGCCACCGACATCTCCCAGGGCACAACGATCCAGGGGCTGGAAACGCCGCATCGCAAAGGTTGGTCAGCTAAGGCATTGGTTCCAACTTTGCAGCCCCCGCTTACAACTACCGTCTAGGCCTGTGACTCGTGCCGTCAGAAGAGAATCAAGTGTTGCGGAGCCCGTCCGGCTTGCACACGATGCACTTCCGCCTCAACCACTTGCCACTATTCCGACCATCTTAGTGGCCAAGGTTGCGCCCAGTCTGACAGGTACCAACTCTAAACTTACGGCCGGGTCTTATATCGGTACCCTTTATCGTGACTAACATGGATGGGCACAAAGCAGACGCCCTCGAGCACGGGTTCGGAAACCCAGGGGCCCTCGTTGCTCTAACAGTGCTCACTTACCTAACCAGCAACACAACACGGGTGTCGGGTCTCAAAACACCGAGAGTAACTCTTCCAATCATGAAGCTTCAGCGAGCCCAACGCGACCCGCCGCGGCTTCCGGAACGCCACCGGTTAATGATAGCACTCGGCGAGCAACTATGGTAGCTGAGAACACGGGTGAGCTCAGGTACTTTGGTACGTATCAAAGAAGCACCAACCCTATCACATTGCTGATTCAGACAGGGCCTTCATCTAACATGGCTGTTTTGACACCGGATGGTCTTCAATGGATAGAGTCTCGTACTGCTGATGTCTCATTGCGCCAGCGGCTAGAGATGCCCTTGAAGGGAGCTGGGAGCTGGGCTGGATGGACTCATCCAATGCTCCAGTCCTTGTGGCCAACCACGCTTTCAACTCCTCTTCCTCCCTGGGAGGATACTCTATCCCTGGTGACTGAATACCTAGAAAACTATAACACGGTACTGCCAATATTCCATCCACCGACTATTATAGGCCAGCTTGGACGTCAATATGCTCGCTCGGCTACTGCCGTAGACGACCCGGCCCTATCGGTTGCGCTAAACTCAATGCTTGCCGTAGCGCAGAGGCAGAGGGCTCAAGAAGATTCCAACAATCAAGAGCTCACTGACAAAGCTTGGGCATATGCCAGGAATTCTCTAGAATCCGTCATGGCTGTTCTTCTACGCAGTGTTAGCCTCTTGTCTATCCAGGCTCTCCTGGTGCTGGCCTACTTCTTCCAGGGAACGCCAAACCCTCAGCCATTCTTTTTTCTGACATCGGCCGCTGTTCGACTATCCCACTCGGCTGGGCTGCATCGCACATTTGACCACCTCCCCCTGTCTGAGGTTGATCGGGATCAAAGACGCCGGGTTTTCTGGATTGCCCTTATTCTTGACTCAAAGGCATCGACACGGTGCGGAAGACCTCTGTCCCAAAACATTGACGATATCGGAATTCCAGCACTCCTAGATTCTCCAAAAGATAACCTGGGAATCCTTGTTAACCGGGATAGCACCGCGGTCCTAAACATGCTCAGCGCTGAAACCCGATTTTATGTCATCGGGGCAAAGATATACCAGTCGATATTCACCGCCTCTTCATCAGAAAAGTCAATTGGAATTCTCACCGCAGACACGCATACCCTTGGGGAAGAACTTGAAGACTGGCGACGTGCAGCCCTTCGAGGCGTGGAGACTAGCACGATATTGGACAAATGGGGCCACAAGCTCACAGCCGTAATAAGCCTTCTGCTCTCCTATCACGGGTCCATTATTACAGTCTACAGTGCTCCATGGCATCGACTTTTCAGTTCTATGAGAGGATTAGTATCCGGTCAGCGGGAACTGGATCGTTCAGCGACTAGCTTCCCCAATACGGAAAAGTGCCTACACTCAGCACACGAGATAGTCAACATCATCAAGCTTATCCCTCGGGAGAACGATTCTTTTTCTTGGTATGAGACCCTGCATCCTAGTCTCAAACTTTTATGCTAACTATATGCAAGGACGGTGGTCCACTTCCCGGTACAGGCGCTGATGCTGATATTCATCTGCATCCTCCAACGGCCATGCGATCCGAGTGTAGATTCTCGGCTGCAGGCAATGAATGATGCCATGGATTTCATTTCCATCCTCTCCAACACGCAAGGGGACTCGTTTCTTCGGCCAGTTTTGGCGGTCTGTCACGAATTAGCTCGAATTGCACGTCTCGCCATCCAAAAGGGCCAGGAGAGGACAAGCAACACGACACCAGCTGGGGACCAAGAATCCGCCATTCTTAACACAAGTACCATGGAGGGTCTAATTCTAGATTTCTCCAACGCGGTCGCCTGTTCAAATATGCAAGACGGTCAGTACAATTCAAGGCTCCCGCTGCCATCGGATATGCCAATCGATGGGACTCTACCAGAGCTCAACGATGCTCAGTTGTACGACAACGACTGTGGGAATTTGACGGCGCATCAACTCTACGGGCTTCCGCTTCCATTCACGTGGAACTGGCAAGATTTGTCAAACGGTTTACTGGAAGATTTTGATTTTTCCTAGAATACAAAAAAAGTCGAAACGAAATTTTATCAAATTCGTGGGCGATCCTATTAAACCCGAGAGGCCAATTTTACCACACTGGCTGCGACCTTCCCCTTGACCCAGAAGGAACCGCATACTCCAGCTTCGATTTTTCAAATTTGAACTGCGGGGCCAAGATGGTGATATCATCCTCGATCCCCCATTCCTTGCCGGACATCTTCTGGAAGTTCTCCGGGTTCCGGTATAGCTCCGGCTTGGTCTTCTCGATCGCGGCGTATGACTTGAACAGCAGGGTCTGCATCTCGTCGTAATGCCTCACGGAGAAACCCTCGTTGCGGGCCAGCAGTGCCTCTGACTGCTCCTCGTTATACTGGCCGAGTCGGTAATACCAGATGTTGTACTGGGTCAGGCTGACATCGACATCGAATGTCGCATCATTTTTGGTGCGCTCGAACAGAGCCTGCATGATTGCTGCAGCGCCAACGAGGCCGGTCTGGTAGTCGGAGTTTGCTGCTTTTGTTAGCCATCAAATATCTGACGTAGGATTATCCGGACTTACGCAAAAGGGGAACTACTGGCTCATCAAGCCCCATAAACTTGCCTTGGAGCCATGAGATGCCAACCAAGCAGTCGCTGATCTGCTGCCAGCCGGACCGGTACGCAAGAGGGCCCTTGAAGCCATAGCAGTTCTCTCTGGCATGAATCAGGCTTCCGTTAATCTTCCTCAACGTGGCGGAATCAAACCCGAGGCGGTCCAAGACTCCAGGGCGGTACCCGTCAATCAGGACATCGGCCCCTTCGACAAGCTTGGCAAACGCCTTCTTGCCCTCTTCCGTCTTCAAGTCCAGGTTGGCATCCCTCTTGCCCGTGTTCAGGTCCAGCCACGTAATCGAAATGTCCGGAAGCTTCTCGCTCGTGACCTTCACAACGTCGGCGCCCAGAACCGCCAGGATCTTGGAAATGACAGGCGCAGCAATGACTCGAGAAAAGTCAATCACCCTGATCCCGGCGAGGGGCTTAAATCCCGTTGAAGAATCCCGCTTGGGCCATGAGCTTCGGGGTGCCGGCACAGTCCTGCGGCTCCACAGAGGCTCCGCGCCGATAATTTTGCCATGCTCCGAGGCAAAGAACTCCTCCGGTGTAAGACAAGTAACGCCGGCCTGTCTCAGCTCATCGTTTGCCTTCTTCTCTAAGAAGTCTGCGTCATACTGGGCGACCTTGTCGGCGTAGATCTTGATGGCCTCCTCCCTAGTGACGTCTTGCTCCTCTACACCAACCATTCCCATGGTGGCCGCCGCGTTCATGGACCCATGAAGGTGGTACCAACGGCCATCCTTGGTCTTGTACACATTAGTAGCCTCTTGGTGGATGGGCTTATTTAGGTTGTATAGGTCGCCCTTGCTCAATTCAGCCAATAGCTGAGGGTCCTTGAGGAAAGATTTGCCGTTGACGGCGGGGAGAAGAATAGACTCGAGGAACAGAGTTGCAACATCCCTACCCAAAAGGATACTTCTTTTAGTTGCCATTTCATAGAATTTGTGGTGCAAGTGTTATGAGACTCACGTGTTGACCTCAATGTCCTGGTAATCAATTCCATAGCGATCCGAAGCAATAGCACTGGCGGCAGAAGCCACGAGAGCAGATAGAGCAGACACCGACTCCGTTATCTTGCATGGCGTAGGGATAAAAGGCTTCGAGTCGCCAACAAATGTAATATTCTTGGCAGCCTCGGAGAAGGAGGACGGGAACGCCAATCGCTCGTCGTTCAGCAGTTTCTCTGAAAGAAACCGCTTGCTTTCCTCTTGCACTGAGTAGTTATCCATTGTAATTGATTTTTTAAAAGAGTATTTATCGTTTTCCTTTCTGATGCTATTGTAAAAGGCCCCCTAGCTTCCATATGCGCCACCGCCTGACCGGTTCTTATACAACCCAAGACACGGGCAACCAGCGGCACGCACATCCACATTCACGTCATCCGAAAGAGCTATCCCGCCTGACCTTTCCCGCCCTTTCATACTAAACCCACAATCTCGGCGCTTTTGTTTCACCCTCGGCCAGCTAGCGTGGCCGGAGTTTTGTGGAATATGCACTCTGCTACGTCATAGCCCGGAGTTTTGGAAGCTTTGGCGTTCTAAAACCCCCCCTCCAAAACTCCGGGCGAAGACCTACCCTGGAGTTTCGGGCCCAACCCTTTCCGCAATACTCCAATGAGCCAAACGGCTATGGAATTCCGTTTTACTCCTCTTGTCTGGTGATTAAATGGGGGGAAAGAGTGAGGTGGGAAACTTCTGGGGCTCGGATAATAAGACAAGTCTCGTGGATGGTTAGTGCATGTTGAGAAAGACACTGGGAATCACATAAGTAGCAGTGTGATTGTCCATGATGTTCGAGAACCCCCCCCAAGTTCTTTTCAGTTGCGCAAATCTTGACACAAAATCTAATCATTTAGAGGACTAAACATGACTTCCTGGCGCCAAGGAGAATTTGGCAAGCGACCTGTTCGCATTGCAAACTGCTCGGGCTATTGTGGTAATTCCTATACATTCCCCCACCCTGCTGCATATAGCACCCCAGTCTGACCAGAGCACGTACAAGGGGACCCGCCCGTTGAAATGCTTAAGCAGGCTACGCTTGGAGACGTCGATTTCATCACCGGAGACTACTTGGCAGGTGAGATGCTCTATATATGAAAATGTCTAGTTATGAAAACATGTTCTTACTGCTACAGAGGTCAACATTGCCAAGAATGCAGAGGACTTTTCTCTCGGTCGTCACCCGGGCTACGAAGCATCTGCTTGGGAAGGCATTGAGATGACCATTGATGCCATTAACAGCAAACGTATTAAAATTGCCATCAATGGCGGCGCGCTCAACCCAAAGGGCCTGGCAGAGAAAGTGGCAGGGCTTGTTCAGGAAAAAGGCTACGACTTGTCAGTCGCTTACGTCTCCGGCGATGACCTTTTACCCGAGGTCAGGAAATTGGTGTCGACAAACGACCCTGCTTCTCTGCCTCATCTAGACTCGGTAAACACAAACGTGCAACCTCTGAAAGAAGCCCTGGCCTTTCTCGACACAAACGACGCCTCCGAGACTGCAGCGCAGGTTGTATCTGCCAATGCGTACTTGGGCGCCCGAGGTATCTTGACGGCTTTCCGAAACGGAGCCGACATTGTAATCGCAGGGCGCGTGTCCGACGCCTCGCCAGTCATCGCTGCTGCGTGGTACTGGTGGTCCTGGAACGGCACCGACTACGACCAGCTCGCGAGCGCGCTGATCGCTGGCCACCTCATCGAGTGCTCGGCTTATGTGACGGGCGGGAACTTTGCAGGATTTACAGACGAAAAGTACGGCGGCTGGGAGACTTTCGTGGACCCTGGGTTTCCGATCGCAGAGGTCAACGCGGATGGAACCTGTGTCATCACGAAGCACGATGGCACCGGAGGTGTCGTGGACGAAGACACTGTCAGGAGTCAGCTGCTTTATGAACTGCAAGGAAACATCTACCTGCACAGCGATAGTAAGGCGGTGTTGGATGGGGTCAGGATAGAACAAGTCGGAAAGGATAGGTACTGTTTCTCATTCGCTGGTCAGCTTTTTTCCTGCTAACAAGATTGATGCAGAGTTCGTGTTAGTGGCGTCAAAGGACTCCCACCTCCTCCAACCACGAAGCTCGCAGTCTTTTACAAGGCCGGGTTCGAAAACCAGCTGCTGGTCAACGCAGCCGGTTACGGATGGAAAGAGAAGTGTGACCTTCTTGAGACCCAAGTGAGGGCTCGGTTGAGCGAAGAAACTCTAAGCAGTTTCGACTTTCTCGAGTTTCAGCGGTAAGCGATAGGAGTTGCGCAGGAGGAAAAAGGAGAACTGGGCTGATGTCTATCCAGAATCGGCGTCCCGGCAGAGAACCCCTGGGAGCAAAACAGCAGCACCATGTACATCCGGATAGTCGCCCAGTCCAAGTCTGCCTTGACGCTCCGGAGCCTGGGCAAGGCTGTCTCGGACATTTCTCTCAGGCACTTCCACGGCAAGTCAAGAGCACATCGCAATAACGTGCGGAATTCTGACAGCTTATAGGCTTTCACGCTGCGCTGGACATGCGCACCGCCGTCCCCAAACCGTACATTGCATACTACCCTGCCCTCTGGGACCAGTCAGCGCTCAGGGAGACGGCTCATTTCGTGGACGCATCCGGTCGAACTGTTTCATCCCACGACGCCGGCCACCCGAGCGCCCATGAGCCTCTCACCACGCGAGAGAGCTACGACACCAAGACTCCGGCCACGTTTGACGGGCCGACCAGGACGATTCGACTGGGCGACATCGCCCTCGCGCGATCGGGCGACAAGGGATCGAACCTCAACGTCGGCGTCTATGTCCGCACGGCGAAGCAGTGGGAGTGGCTCCGGACCTTTTTGTCTCGCGGAAGGATCCAGAACCTGCTCGGTGGAGATGCAGATCAGAGATACAACATTGAGCGCGTGGAATTGCCGCACATCTTCGCGGTGCACTTTGTCGTGTACGGCATTCTCGGGCGGGGCGTGAGCAGCTCCACGAGGCTGGACGCGTTCGGGAAGGGATTTGCAGACTACTTCAGGGACAAACACGTGGAGGTCCCAGCGGTGATTCTCGAAGGATGAGGCGATCAGGAAGGGGCCATCTCGAGTATCGAGACTGTCCAGTTTTTTGAGTTTGAGTTCCGGGTCGGTGTTGATAGTTGAAACGGCACGAAACAACGGTCCGCTTCCCAACGCGGCACAGTTAACTTTAGGGTGGATGGAATGAATCGCTGAACTCTGTCATGAAGAAAGCCGTTTGAGGTTTATTTCCTGCCGTCTTCCACGGCCGATGAATGGCTTGCTCCATTTGAGTTTGTCATGAATAATGACATCGTCGCACCCTAGACACCTCGAGATGCAATCACAGTAGTATCACAAAATGCCGATCATTAGGCAATGCCCATCTTTCCTGTCGGAGGCCACTTGGAAAGTGTGACTCTGATTAATTTCATTTCGTCCGCATACTGTTAACATAGTAGCACCCATAGTAGCATCCATAGTAGACATATGCCTTAACCGGAATTGAGCTGGCTGGCCACACGTGACGTCGGGGCCTCTCTTGGGCCACAGACCGAATGCCTCGGCCCCGGACGGACCCCTCTTCTCTCCACATTCCGGCCCATAAGGCTGCCGAGACCTTCTCTTACTAAGGGGCACCGGAGGATCAACAAGATGCTGAGCTTTCTGGCTTCGACATCTTACCGAGAGCTTTCTTCTTAGCTCAATCGGACTGACAATCGTCATATTAACCCCCCTCCAATCCCACCTGCGAAACCGGCCACGCCGACCACCATTGCAACCATGGCCGACAACAATGCTCAGAAGCGCATCGACGCCCTAGGCAAGCAGCTTGCCCAGCCGTTGCAGCCCATTAGCAAGGTAGCTCCCGGGTCTAGCCTCCCGCGAGTAGCTGGCAAGGTCATCATTATCACCGGTTTGTATAGCCTAATAACGCCCCTATTTTTTCTTTCTTTTTTTCTTTTCGTCCTCCCTGACTCGCCAGCATCATCGTTGCCATCATCTAACTCCCTGAAAACAAGGTGCCAATTCTCCACTTGGAATCGGTCGCGCCACCGCCCATCAGTTTGCTGAGAGTGGTGCACGAGCGCTATATCTCTGCGATTATGACGGCTCATATCTGGATGCCCACAAGGCGGAGCTCGAAGCAACCTACCCACAAACCGAAGTCCACACTCGACGCTTTGATGCTGGCGATGAGACCAGTGTCAAACAGGTTGTTGACGACGCTCTTGCGCAATACGGCCGCCTCGATGTCTTTTTCGCCAATGCCGGTATAATCGGCAAGCACGATACCTTTACGCAGTTCAGCGACGAAGATTTCATGTCGGTTATGAAAACCAACACTTTGAGGTGGGTACAGCGTAATGTGTAGATTGTTTCCAAGCGAGGGGGGAGACCCCCAATATTTTTCCTCATCGTCCCCCCCAGTATCCACCATATGGAACAAACCCCCCACAACCGAGCCTCAGCTAAACAACCTTTTTTGTTCTTCTGTCTAGTGTGTTCCTTGCCGCCAAGTATGCCGCCCCAGCTATGATGAAGACGAGTGCCGAGAAGCCTCAATCCAGTGGAAGTATCATTGGTACGGCCTCCGTGGCCGGTCTTCGTTCGAATGCGGGCTCGACGCCCTACTCGGCGTCCAAGGCTGCCGTCGTCTCATTGGCGCAAACCATATCCTACCAGCTGGCGGGCACGGGAGTCCGAATTAACGCCATATGCCCTGGTATTATCGAGACGGGAATGACAGCTCCCACCTACGAGGCAGCTCGCGCCAGGGGCACGGAGAAGAAGATCGGCCAGCTCAATCCACTTAAGCGCGGGGGTCATGCTGATGAGATTGCGCGAGTTGCGTTATTCCTTGGAAGCGATGAGAGCAGCTATGTAAACGGACAGGCATGGGCTGTCGACGGCGGGCTAAGCGCTGGCCATCCCTTTGTGCCTGGCAGGCTCGGTTAGAAGGTCCAGACTCTCTGTTAGATTATAGGAGGTGTCATTCAATCGCATTAGCGTACCATGTTTTGCCACAGAATTGTTCTGTTTCTCGATTGCAGGTGGAAGAACCCTTGAGAGACGTACGCGTCCATCTACATGTCAGAGGTTGTACTGCGTAATCCTGGTCGCACCATCGAATCGCGTATTTTCACCAAGCGCTGTTGCGAGAACGGGCTAAACGACTTAAAAAAACTCTCCGTAGCGCGATTAGGCTTATCTCTAACAAGAACTAGGTACCGGGGAAGAAAAGAGTGGAATTAGGGATGAGTGAGAGCTCAAGGATGAGATGGTCCGTCAATAATTGAAACGCCAATCCTGGCGCATCTGCATACTGTCATTTCTACGGGATTCGTCGTCAACCGCTCCTGGAGCGTTCCAGTCGTCTGTAACCCTGAGGCTTCTGAAACTGCAGAGACTGAAACTGATCCTAACAGGGTTGAAAGAAAACATCAGGCTACATATGGTGCCTGGGAAACAAATGGTAGGTGGGCGAGAACCGGTGCCGCGTCATCATGCCCACTTACCGACCGGGGGGGACCCTAAATGCCACTACCATAAGCTGCAACCATAAGCCTCGATTCATCCCCATCAACCCGAAACTAGAAACCATCGAAAAAGCCACTCCAGAGATGTTCCGCCAAGCAGATGCCAGTGGACCCTGGGCACTGATCGCCAAGGGGGCCACGGGGACCGGGGATAGCGGATGATATGCTGGTTTGAGCAATTGGCTTGGCCTGGCGGATGGAGCTACGCACAGACAGCCGCAACGTCGTCTTGCTTGTGAGCGACAGTGAAACCATCATGTCCACCATCGAGACCGGGATACCAACCATGTCTGGTAGGATGGTTTGCTGTCACAGTACCGGACATGGTCTAGGGGAGCAGGGTCTTCTCAAAGACTTGGAATGGCGGTAGAAACGGCATTCTCCGCCAAGGCGGATATTTGATCACCTCCAAAAGGTATATATGAGGGACGATCTCTGGCACATATCGAGTTCTGACCAGCTTCGTCTCCATCGCCTTCTCTTTCATTTCAGACCCGGACCTCCAGTTGCAGGACTTCTGTGATCCGTCAGTTGTACAACAGCCCATTCAAACATAAAAAGGAAAAAAAGACCTCTCATTAACACTCTTCAACAACCAACAACACTCACTCAACACCAAGACAACTTTCGCAATGGCTGTCCTCTCTGTCCTTACCATGGCTCTGGCCATCTCCTCTGGTGTCTCTGCCAACCCTCTTTTCGGCTTCGGCAACAGCGCTGACGGCAACTCCTTCACTCCCGGTGCTGGCGGCTTCGGCGACTTCACTCCTGGCGCTGGTGGCTTCGGCGACGCTACCCCCAGCGCCGGCAGCCCCTTCGGTGACTTCACCCCCGGTGCTGGTATCGTCCCCACCGACATCGCCGGCGGTTTTAATAAGCGCCAGGAGGCCAGCGGCGACTTCACTCCCGGTCCCAAGCCTACCGGTCCTCCCCCCGCTGACTTCACTCCTGGCTCTGGCGGCTTCGGCGGCCCTGGTGGCCCCTTCACTCCTGGTGGCGCTTTCACCCCCAGCGGTCCCATCACTCCCGGTGGTGCTGTTCCCACTGGTGCTCCTTCTGGTGCTCCCACTGGTGCTCCCACTGGCGGTCGCAGCAAGCGCTGGTGGGGCTGGAGCCAGTCCGAGGATGAGGATGAGGATGCCGCCTCTGGCGAGGCTCACCCTACTCCCACTGGTCCTCCCTCTGGTGACTTCACCCCTGGCGCCGACTTCACCCCCGGTGCTGGCGGCTTCGGCGGCCACGGCCACCACACTCCCGGCGCTGGTGGCTTTGGCGGTCACCACACTCCCGGTGCTGGTGGCTTCGGTGGTCACCACACCCCTGGTGCTGACTTCACTCCCGGTGCTGGCGGTGACTTCACTGCTCCTCCCGATAGCGAGTTCACTCCTGGTGCCGCTCCCACCTCCTTCTTCACCCGAACCCGCTCTGCTAGCAACTAAGCGATCATTTGCGGCGTGCAAGGTGGACAGTGTTATAGACTATTAGATAGACTGGTGGATCGATGTTTGGCGCGGAAAAGATGGTGGAATGAGTTCCTGTACAATCCAAGTTGAGAAGCTGGTCTTTCGATCCTTCATATTGTATCTACTTCCATGGCGGCGTCCGTCGCTGTCAATTGAAAAATCTTGGCGATGATATCCTCTTTCCAGACCCTGTAATCAGCACGTTTTGTTTCACTGAGAAAATCGTACTTGTCTTGAAACATAGTGTCCGCCCGTTTGATCTGCATCTTAGGAATCACATCCTCATCCATCATGTCCATGTCATCGACTTGAGTTCGCTGCGTTAGCTTGACGACATCGGCGATACCCTGATACCAATCTCCACTAAGCCAGCCACGCTCATTGACCTGAGCAACTGCGTCGTCAAACTCCTTGGTCTTGGGGTTACTAAAGCCGTTCCAAGCGTCGTCTTCTTCCATGCCCCCAACTGTGGCCTCCTGACGCGCTTGGGCAAGCAAGGCAAGAATTTCTTTTCGTCGTGGAACGTAACCATCCCGATCAATGGCTTCGCCAGATGCAAGAGCTTGGACCCGCATGGTCACATAAAAGTAAATAGCAGCAAATAATGCGGTGACGTTTTGGAGCACCCACTCATCATCTGTTTTCCGCCCAGCGGGCGTGATGATTGTTTCCATACCAGCAATGATGGTGGGTGCCAGCTTCTTGTGGTTTGTTTCATGGCAGATAAACCGAGTAACTGGCCGAATCCAGGGGTGAAGACCATTTTCCGATGTGACGGCCGATGTTTTGCTGGCCGACTTTGCCGGAGTGCCATTGGCTGTCTTTGACGGAGTTCGAAACGCTGCCAAACTTCTTTCTTTGGTTGGAGTTGCGCGGGATGGCACTCGCGTTGCTGAGGCGGGAGAGCCGCCAAGGTCTCTCAGTTTTGCACTTGGTGTTCGAGTTGTTCGTCCAGGTGTTCGAGGTGTAGAGGCAGACTTTGGCAGAATGTTATCCAGATGGGCGTACAATCGGTTGTAGATACGGGGAGGAATCGGTGGCCGAGGTTGGATCGGCGGAAGATCGAGAGTGATCTTTAGTCTATAAAACTTAGCATTTGTTCTCTGAAACCTATTAGAGGCAGAGTGTAAAAATACCTATCACATGCAATATGCGCGCAAGCGTAGGGCCGCGCAATCTCTTCCTCAGCTTTCAGGGTGCTAGCACGATTTCGAGACTGAGCCAGGAGAGATTCTGCGAGCTCCAGAAGCGATGGAGGCAGATCTGTGGCGTATGTCGGCATTAACGAGAGCAGAGCCTGCTCAATCTGGTGGCGACTCATGGTGGTTGGTGGTGTCTGATGACTCGATGTACGTTGATTTGGAGTTGAGGTTAAGTTGATGGATTGGTCAATTGCTGAGCCGCAGTGAGGTCACCTAGCCACAATTTCTCAACGAGCGCGCCTGTAGACGCGTAGCGATGGCGGCTGCGAACGCCAAGTCACGGGGCGGTGGGGGAGGCTGGGAAGTCCCTTAGCGCTACAGCGCTTTCGGGCACGGCTTAGGGGGCGCTAATTACGCTACCCCGGTCATGCTGAGAGTGACATGGGGAAGTCGAGGTCTGGCCTTTGGGCCAGCGGGGACAAGACAAGGGAGATAGATCTATGAACCATTGGGCAAAGATGTTGTTTCGAGCTTAATCCGCAGAGCCTCCTCTGTCTCATAATGAGAGCTGAAATACAGGCATGAATGCCATTGTTGGAGACTGCTGGTAACCAAGGCCCTTGTTTGCAGCGCTTCGGTGACATTCCAGATGCCACAGCACCCCTCCCACTACACCGAGATGCCCTGGCCACCCCAACCTTCAGTAGCTCTAGCTCCCCGCCAAGCTGGTCCGGGCTGTAGCCTCCCCTGACACCCTCCACTGCCATTACGACAGTGGCCACGAACAGGTTGAGTTTGATATCGGATCACTCCTATCTCTAGATCCATCTTTCAACTCCCGACTTCTTTTCCCTCGTCCCGTGCCGATCTCTCGACCTCGATCGTCTCCCAATCGCGACTCCAATTGTGTCCCTCGCACACCCGGTATCACTACGTAGCCACCTGAAAGATGCGCCCGGCTTTCCTCGGTATCGCATTTGCGAGCCTCGTGGCCGCTCATGGCTCGCAAAAGCCCATGGTCGACGAGAACGCAAACTGGATGACGAAGCACATGGCTGGTACGTTTATTTTCTGGCGCCATCGCGGTTGTTGCAGGCGATTCTAACATGATGCACACAGAGGAGCATCACATGGACAACTGGGACGTGGCGGCATTCTTCACTCTACACGATTTCAACGGCAACGGTCAATGGGAAGGGTCGGAACTCCAACGCCTGTACGGCCTCATGGACGACTCCAACAAAGGCATGTCACAAGCCAGGAAAAACGAGGTCCTCGATATCCTCCTGCGCCAGCTCGATTTTAACCGAGATGGTATTGTCAGCCGCGGGGAGTGGCTTGACTTCAATGCCCAAGGCAAGACGCTTCCCGACCTGGGCACCGGCCCCGGACATCACGGCGACGATGAGTACGAATACGAGATTCACCACTGGGAAAAGTACCACGACGAGAACACGAAACTCGAGGACCTGACACATCCCGAGGACATTGAACATTTCAAGAAACACGAGCAGATGGAGCAGGAGGAGGAGCGCCTTGAGGCCCTCAACAAGGTGGCCATTGTCGAGGCCAACATTCCTCAAAAGTTCCGAAGGCGTCAATAATTTGCACATACACGATTGAACACGATTGATTTCTGTCAGGAGTAGATAAGGGGTTGGGTGGGCGTATGATATCATGATGGGATGATGATGTGTACTTGAATAATATTGCTATTGGCAGCTGGCATCTGTAGTAACATGAACGTCAAACACGCAATGCCAGACACCTGGCGCAAACGTCTTGACAAGTTCGATATGCTCCATTTTGGCTGTTCTTTGTTCTTCACCCACCCAGCTCTCAAACCGACGTTGGATCTCCTCTCCTCTAGTAGTTGTGTCATCGACGCCGACATTTTCGTGGAGATGCAACCATGTCTCGGTTGACGGTGCGCACATCTCCCACGCACTCTTCCAAGTTGGCTCACTGGTGGGTAGGAAGCCACCATTAATGTGTCGAATCTCTCGAGCCGTGCCCAAGGTTTGTAGTGACTGAATCCTTCGCAGAGCTTCCTCGTTGCTCTCGAGAAACACAATGATCTGTTCTCCTCCAGCAACAATCTCTTCGACTGGAAGCAGCAGATCTTGGCCTTGGACAATTCTCACGCTCCACTTGTTGGCCATCGCGCCTCGTCGTAAACCCTCAACGCTCCAGGGGTTAATCTCCCAGCAGAGAACTCTCATCCCCAGCCGCGCATAAGAAAATACGAAATACCCAATCCCTGCATAAAGATCAACCGCCCATGGCTTCTCTGATGGAATGGAGCTGGATCGCTGGAGCGTTTGGGGACCCATATCGAGGAGACGTGCCTTTTCTTTAATGTTTCCACGGCTGAACATTGTCCACCTCGGCGCCCAAGTCTGGAAGATGCCATTCTGTTTCGTCGATACCCAAAGCGCCCTATCAAAATCAGCTTCTTCGGTTGTACCCGGCGTGATCTCATCTGATCCAAAGTCCCCGTGCAGCATGCGCAGCCCGCTGGGGCTCCTCAGGACGTTCTCATCTTCAGCTCCCTCTTTATGTAAGGGGATCCCTTCGTTTACGGCCAAGTGTGTCAAGATTTCTTTAGATTGAGAAGAGAGTTCCTTCAGTATCAAGGCCCACAGAGCTGCAGACGCTTCCCGGCCGGCGTCTCGCAGAGTTGCTGTCCAAATTTCGTTGGTGAAACTGCCGGATGGGAGCAATGCCATAGGCTCATATATTGTGAAGCGTTTCGGGGCGCTGTTTACTAAGTTATCCCATATTTGCTCATCGACTCCATCTTGCTGTGATATGGATTTGCACCAAGTTTGGACCGCAGACTGGATCGGGTTTGCTTTAGGCGCCTTGGGTGGTCTCTGTTTAGGCATGGTTGTGTGAGGTGAAAATTATGGAGTCGTTGTGTGGTCCAAACCCGATCACCACCAGTAAGCAACCGTGCTACCCAAATTCTGGGTAGAAGCATCACAACCCACATTATAAAGGCTGGATGGGTCCTGGAGGCAAGCCAATTGGTACCTGCAAGATTGTAGGAGGGAACGTTTGCGCCGTTTAGTGCGGAAAATCAATTGTCAACGATTCTACCCAAACAACCATATCCCACTCAAGTTCACATCGAGTCCACGGGTATCTTGACCCTATGCTATTCTACATGTAACACCAAGCCATTTCATCCGTCGCGTGTACGTCATCCTTCATCACAAGAAGTAGTCGCCAGGTCCCCTCCTATTAGCAGGTACATGTCTCTGGTCGTCGGGTACAGCGGAAAAGATGCTGAACTTGGGGTTTAAGTCCTTGTCCACGGCCATGATGGACGCAACGTTGCCGCAGCGGTAACAGTAGTTGGGGGCCGACCAAACTGTCACAACAGAGTTCTCGGGGAAATGATACTGTTTCTAGTCAGCATGAATTCGGAGGAAGGGGGGTCAGCAGCTTGCATACTTTATAGCCTTCGTTGACAAGCTGGTGCGCTCGCGCAATAAGTTTAAGTCCGTTGACATGGTTGAATTCCGTCGCTACCTTGTCACCAAACAGCCAGCCCGCACCACGAGGGCTTACAGCCCATGTCTCGACATCTTCCGGGTCTGACCATACCAAGTCGCAAAAGGCGCCTTCATGGGGAATCTCTTGCGCTCGGGCGACCACACGAATTTGATCAATGGTTCTAATCTCAGGACTCAAACCTCCGTGGACACAGAGAATCTCTCCGTCAATGATGGCGGCGAGAACAAGGAAATCAAAGACGTGACAGCAAGCCTTCCAGACTGAGGCGTTGCCATACTTTTGCTGACACTCCTCGTAGAATCCATAAACCTGTGTGATTTGTCGCGACTCGTGGTTTCCGCGAACGAGGATGATGCGATCGGGGTATCTGTGTAATTTGTAAGCAACCGACAAAGAATTGCACAGCATAGAAGACATACTTGGCCTTCAGGCACATGAGTAATGTGAAAGTCTCCAGGCTGAAATATCCTCGATCGACAAAATCTCCCAAGAAGATGTAACGAGTTTCAGCGCTCTGGCTTGAGGTGGCAGTTACACCAACTCCAGAGTCCAGTCGGTCCGCCATGGTCGCATCGGGGTCCTCTTCCACATTTTCTACTTCTGTTTCCTCAGCGCCCTCGGTTCCGCTGCCACTGGGGTTGTCGCCCGATGACTTTATCTTCTTTCTCAGCTTGGGGTTCGTGATTTCGGTGGGGGGTTCGATGTCATCGGAGGTGATTACATTTGTCGCAGTCTTTGGGGCTTGGACATTGGATTCCCCCGGCATGCCGCCCGACACTCGGAAAAGCTCGAGGAGGTCGTAGAACTGTCCGTGGATATCGCCACATACGGTGACTGGAGTGCAGACGGGCTGGATGTTGGACTCTGGGGGATCAGATCAGCGGGGGCTGCCCGACAGGCCCAAGAGAGCACAGCTCACCTTCCATCAATATCTCCTTGACCTTTTCGCACAGCTCTTTCATGGCCCGCTCCGGGAGGTAATGGCACTGCTTGGCCTCCTCAAGCCATTCGTCGATACCGGCATTGGGCCCCAGGTTGGCGGGGCCCGGTCGAGGCACGTTCGAAGCCATGTCTCTGGCATACCCCGTCGTAGAGAGGGCAAGGTAAGACGCACGCGGGGATATAAATAATATATCAGCCCGGCGATGCTAGGTGATGCAGTGGTACCTTGACCTCTCTGGCTGGCCCTCGCGGAGTGACTGGGGGGTGGGTCTTTTGGAGATGGAGGGGTGCAATCGTGAGACGCCGGGGTTTCTTCGGCACCCACGAGCAACTTTGGGGTCCAGTCGTGTCTAGTATTGCTTTGTCAAAGTCTTCAGGGCTCTTGAATGTGTCCTACTACGCATCAATAACTATTGTCGCCCTTGTCGGTGTTATCTGAGCCCCCAACTACGCCAGGCGAAACCTCCGCCTGCGTCAGGCCTGATTGCACGTGAGATATCCCCCATCTGGCTAATCGCATAATTCTACCAATTCGCCCCACCGCCGCTTGGCGGGGCATCACAAAGCACAAGGCACGCGGCTGCGACTCATCAAGCCTCATGAGGTTCCTGGGCATCTCAGTGCGCATTATTGGATTCAACGCCACAGCTGGCCACTTTTGCGGCATGCACAATGTCAACACAGTCTCCGCAAGTCCTGTCCCGTCGGGCTAATGGGGTTCTCCCTGCGCCCGCGGGTCAGGCCAATGAGCCGCCCAAGGTAAGGGTTCAATGCGTCACCCAAAACTCATGTCACTTTATCTGACCCAGACAAGGGCAAGGGATCGCACGAGAACACCACCTCCAGCAAGCCAGGTCGAGGAAGGGGTTCAAGTGGAAAGTCTGCAGACACCAAGGTGGGAAGAGGATATGTATTCGCTGTAAATGACCCACCAACTAATCCAGCCGCAGAATGCGACTGAGGGTGAGGCTCCCAAACCCGCCAAGACAAAATCTCAAAATGAGGGAGAGAAACTTGTCGTCCGCCGTCTCCCTCCAGGAATGACGGAGCCAGAGTTTCTCACTATTATCGGTGATGATTGGGGATTGGGAAAAGGAAAGGTCGATTGGTTCTCCTTTGCGCCTGGAAAGGTTTCCCACGAGTACGCCGCACAATCTCATGCAGGATATCTTCTTTCGCTAACACGGGCCATCAAGTCCATCAAAGCCATCACGACCAGGCCGTGCGTACATTCATCTCATGAAGAAGGATGATATTTTAGCCCTCAGTGACTCTGTCCGAATTGCGACATGGGAGGATGCGAAGAACACTTTTAACAGCCCATCCCTAATTGGACCGCCTGCGGTTGAGTTTTCCATCTACAAGAAGGTTCCCAGCAACAAGAAGCGAACAGATGCACGACAAGGTACCATTGACCAAGACCCCGAGTTCATGGCATTCTTAGAGGATCTCGCCAACCCAGCGCCCCCCAAGGAGCACAACGAGGCGGATGATGCCGACGATATCGCCAAGGCGGAAATCAAGGTCACTACGACACCGCTGGTCGAATATCTTAAAGAGAAGAAGGCCAACAAGTCCAAGGAGTCTTCTTCTTCCAAGGGTTCCAAGGGAGAGTCCAGGAGCGGAAAAGGTAAGGGCAGTTCCAAGGACGATGAACCGACAAAGAAGAAGGGTAAAGGCGACAAGGGCGAGAAGACAGAAAAGGCTCCCAAAGAGACTGTCAAAATTCTTACCAAGAAGGCTGCCACTGAGCAAGCTGCAGCCGCAGCCAAGAATGTGGCTAGCCAGACCAAGGAGTCGAGCACCCAGGAAGCTCCCAAGAGCAGACGTGCTGGCATTGCTGCTGCTGCCCGAATTCTCCAACGAGATCTTGGACTTAGCCCCGGAAGTGCACATAGAAAGGCACGTCAAGATGCGGCCAAAGCAGAAGCAGATGCCAAGACCTCGTCAACCAAGGAACCCGCTGCCCCCGCGACTTCCGAAAGGCCAGCCTCGCCAGCCAAACCAGCCGAGTCTTCTGCCTCTGCCCCTGCTCCTGCTACAAAGGGCCGGTCCGCTGCTAATTCGACGACAAAGTCGCAGGCTTCCGGACGCAGGAATCGCGGAGGCAAGAACTCAGAAAAGAACAAAACGTCGGAAAGCGGAACGGCCCAGCCTTCAAGCGCAGCTAATCCACCAGTGGTTCTTCTAAAGAAAAAGGCAGCCGATACTGAGACTTCCCGGCCATCAAGCCCCAATCCTGCGCAGGTTACTAACCAAACCTCGGGCTCCAAGGGCGCCTCAGGCGCATCCAGTGGCTCCAAGGGAAGCTCGAACAATAAGGGTGGATCGGCGCAAAAGAAGCCCGTCAGCGTCACGCCCGACGCAACACGAGGATTTGTCAAGCACGCCAACCCCTCTCAGGGTGTCACCGAGGCTCTTCTCAAGCAGTCGCTTGAGATATTTGGTACCATAACCTTTGTAGAGATTGATAAGCGCAAGGGATTTGCCTATGTGGACTTTGCCGAGCACGAAGGCCTGGTGAAGGCTGTCACGGCAAGCCCCATAACTGTGGCCCAAGGCACTGTGCAAGTCCTAGAGCGCAAGGACAAAAAGCCCGCGGCTACGACTCCGGCATCAACTACATCGGGCTCGACTGCGCCGGAGAAGTCGTCTGGCCGAGGCAGACGTGGACGGGGAGGCGGTGGCAAAGGCAATGCGTCGAACAACAACCAGAACTCCACGCCTGCCACGGCTAATGGCGGTTGAGTAGAAGCCAAGGAGGTGGGAATTTCTTTCTGAAACATCTCGGGGCATCAGTTCAATGTGAAGAGGATATGCCTACAAGATGGCGCCGCAAGCATCGACCCGCCCCGAGCCGAATGCTGTCTCGCGATGGGCTCGGCCTAACATGAAGAAGCGCACGCAATACAATCGGCTAGCTGAATCGGCACTATCCGGCCACAATTCAGCGGGGCCTGGTGGTTTGCTGGAGGGATGGCAATGGCAAGCCCACCAAGCGTGAGGACTACGAGGTCAGATTAGAACGAACGGGGGCGACCCATAACCCATGTTGGCTCTACGACCGCTTGCTGAAATCGAGCCATGCGCGTCGCATTTAAGACAGAGAGACAAACTGAGAGTGACAGGTGCAGAGTTACGCAGATATAGCGAGAGAGTTACCAATCTAAGAGTGAATAAACTCAATAGGAAGTCTTTCTCATGATCCATCGCATCCCCACATTCACCTAGTTAAACACGGGGAGTACCAAACCCAGCTTCATGGATACATCTCCTCTTAGAAACACTAGTTCGCAAGATAAGCTCCGCATCCGTAACAAATGCGATTTAGTGGCAAGTGATCCATCTCGTATTGGCAGCGTGAACACCGGTATACGGTTCCCCCACCGCCAGCGGCGCCCAAACAAGCACAAGCGCACATCAGAGCAAAGCAAGCGGCAACCAACGAGATGATTCCCAATACGATGCACCCGATGAATACGCCCGAAATGGCCAAGAATTTGACCACCACACCTGCGGCCAGCGTGTACATGCCCGGGCCGAGATACTTGCCTACATCCTTGAGCTCTGGCGAAGTCCCGTCCACCGGTGCAACATACCGTATCAAAGATCGTGGCCCATCGTTCATGGCGCAAATAGCCAAGATCAGCGCAGCCAGTAGAAACATTCCGTCAATAAATGTGCCAAAATACAGTGCCCATAGCGGCACCTTTTGCGAGGATGCGGTAGCCAGCGAGGTGATAACCAGGCCCGCCGACACCAGCAATGCAAGGATAGCCATGGCGGCCGAGGCCTTGTTGAACTGGACAAACTTTCGGCGCTCTTTGTATAGTCGGCCATTTTTCTTGCCAGAGGAACCGTCGATGCCATAGGTGCGAATGGCGTTGGCCCAGGGCGCGATGGCGTCGCCGTAGGCATCGTGGTCGTCGCCAAGTTCGGCTTTGAGCGAGTTCTCAACCATGGCGCCGAGAGAGAAGGTTGGCGGGAAAGCCCTCTTGCAATAATGATTCGAGTCGCAGACTCCTGCTCACGCTCATGTTAGCTTTCGGGTTTTGGCCGGTACAGGTGGAACGAATGGCTGACCAGAAAGCCCCCAGTACCATTCTTTTGGCAAGGCCGGGTTCTGAAAGGCTTCAGTGGAGCGGTTTGTGACGATCTCGATTGCGCCGAGGAGGTCCTCCTGTCGGACTTTGTATAGATGAATCGACTTTGTGGCATCAGACATACACCCTAGGACGGCGACGAAGTTGACAATCAAGCCAACTGTTGAGTCGCATCATGTTAGTGTTCGGTCACCAGGGACACTTCATCTCCATCATCACTAGATACCACATACAACAAGCCAATTTACAGCAAAGTAAAGGCGCGACTTACGGAACACGGCACAGATGAGCCATATTCTCCAACCTCGACGGTTTTCCTGAAACCCCCACATCTCTGAGCACGATGCTCTTGGAACCGCCATGGCGATTAGTTGATGTTGGCGTTCGTATATACCAAGTCTTCCTTTCCTAGGTCGAAGTTTGGTTATGCTTGTGGGATGCCAAGTTAGAAATAATAGTTATTGTATTGATGATACTTGAATCGATATCTGAAAAGAATGGACGTGTCGGTCGTTTCCAAGTATTTTCGTGGGTATCTGGGTCGTTTCGTCTCTCCTTATCATCATACTCAGTTCCAAAGAGACCTCTCTCTGCCAAGAGCGTCAGATGGTCATATCTATATACACACAACCTCAGCCTCTTCTTGTTCTCCTGCCCTTCCTGCACAACCTCGGCGAGGGTGGCCCAACCCACATGTGTTGACTGCAAGTCAACTGCATCTGCAAGCCTCCCAACTTCCATCACCTCCAACCCTGTCCCAGCGTGAATTGACCGAAAACCAGTCCCCGGTTCCTCCTTCAGCCCTAAGATTAAGGTGCCCGCCACTCCGCTCCGCATGCGTTTCGTCCCAAGGACCGGTCAGATTTACACACCCGGGTTTGCAAGTGGGCGGCGGGATGAGTACCCGGCCTGGTTGTGTTGTGCGAAGGGAGGGGGTTTCCGTTGTTG
>NAGG01000474.1:0-24138 GCA_003031705.1 Calonectria naviculata
GAGCAGGAACAGTGGCGGAACCGCGGGTACGGTCGACTATTCGCCAGTGATGGACATTTCGATTGCCTCGAGGCCGCAACGAGGCTTGGCTGAACCCGAGGGACTATTCAGAAAACGTCAGAGTCAACTGTGGTCAGTGCTCGAATCCCGTCCGCCGGTTCGGAGCAGAGCAACGACGATCCGGGATACTACTCCGGGTTTAACTCCACAAATGTAAACTCGCAGCACAGCAGCAGAAGCAAGCAGCCTGCTGCTGCACCTACCTACCTACATACAGCGAACGGACCTACGTCTGCCATGTAAGTACGTTGGCAGATGTGCAGATGCCCAAGGCCCCCGGATACATGGCATCCGTCAGTCACCTGGCCTCGCTCGGTCGTCGTCTATCGCGCCTATGCTCATGTACGGCGTTGCATGCGATGCACCCAGCGTCTTGCCAATTCATCAGCTAGGCCTAGTTGAACGCCCCTAGGGAGAAGGGAGCCTTTGAGGCTCTGGAGTTGCCTGCCTGGGGCGCCGTCGGGGCTAAACTCTTTTCTGCCATCCCACGGCCGTATATGCTTTGACTTTGCTTTGCTGACGGTTTTGATCGTCTTCTCACGTTGCTTCTCCCGAAACTAAAATTAACATAAAAAAATAAATAAAATCGAGAGACTCGGCGATTCTCTTCGTAGAGCCCACAACTGATCCGCGCTACTGCAGCATGGCCGCCACAGCCCTACCCTCATGCGCCCAAGAGACAAGGGACAATGTGAGACAGTTATGTGAGTATAGACCTGAGATTTGCTTTTTCTTATTCTCGTCTCTAGGGGAAAGCATTCCGGTAGTTGTCTCTTCCCCCACGCGTTTCCTCAATTCTCCGCAGCGACCCCTGGGAAAAGAGCGTATACGGGATCCCCCGGTCCCTTTACTTTTTTTCTTCCTCGTCCTCCTTTGCCATCATCATCAACCTTGGCAGGGAAGGGGGGCTGCTGCAGCGCTAAACAAGGAGGCTCACCTGTGTGTATGCGTCGTCTGCCAGGTTGCATGCTTTTTTGTCTCATCTCTTATGTAGGTTGGTATGCGTGCATGTATGCGTGACTGCAATTTCTCCGCGATGAGACATTCGGAGAATACCTCACACAAGCAGAAACGGGTCCAACGGGCATCGGCGGCCCACGAACGATGCCGAACATGTACATGGCCTTGCGCCGGGCCTCGCCATCGGTGTTAGCTGCGGGCTACCTGGCCACCTGGTGGCTGAAAAAAAAAAAGACTTGGGTGTCGTGCGTCGATAGGCTTTTGGCTGGGGGGGCTCAGAGGCGACGGACGACGGTGAGAGGAGAGACAACAACGCTTGACGACTCGCACACCCGCCTCTAAAATGCCTGCGAAGCGCGCCTGCCCACACCGCGGCGCGCGACAATTGTCTTCGCGAATTCAACCTCCATGCATTTCCCGCCCTCGAATGAGACCAGAGAGCCTCATTATTGCACGTGCACCCCTCTGCAACAAGCTTCGGGCTCTTGCTGGAACCCGTCGCGCCGTCCCGCACTGCAGCCACCCATGGTCCGGTGCAGCCTTCGGCTCACCGATTGCCATCAAGGCAGTTGCGAATGGTGACGGTGTGCCACGGGCTGCAGATTTCACATTACATTTCATTTACGTAGAGCCTTGAGTCGCTCTCTTCGAATGCGTGAGGCAATCGTAACTGGAAGGTACTGTATCTGGCAATCAACGTGGGGTGGACGGCGTGGGTGGCCCAGAGAGTTGGGGGTTGCATCGGCAGCTACCTGCGCTGGAACCTTTGCGCCTTTGGGCTTCGCCTCCTCTGCCTTCCCGCCCTGTCAGCCTTGTGATAAGGATCCGGAGATGCTGGATTTGCTGACCTTCCTTTTCAACGGTATCAATTGCTATCAGAGGCCATATCGTGTGTGTCCTGTCCCGGCCTGCTGGTACACCACCCTGATAGCAATCTGCAATGAGGCGCCCTGGTCAATCACCTGATGCTCCCCTGCTGCGTCTAGAACCCACTTTGGAACAATTGTCTGGAGCACAAACCCCAAACCGCAGGCGAGTTTTGTTATCAATGCTGGGGGATTTCCATGACATTCAACAAGCGAGGACGGTCTGTTCGCACCTGGATACACACCTCTTCACTTGACGCATGACCGACCGCCTTCACAACATCCCAGTTCTTAGTACCACGTCTGGCCTTCCTTCCCTCAGCAGGCATCCAGTCCGGGCCACACCCTCCAATCTCCAACCCAGGACCTTGCCGCACGCAAAAAAAACCACCCTCGACGTGAGTGTCAAAGAGGTGATGCGCGGAGAAATCTCGATCATCGACCACATGCTAGATTGGGCCTAGCCAGGTATCGACCGTTCGACCATGGCGGCATTTACAAACGTCCCCTAACTTCCTGGCTTGCCCAAAGCTTCAAATTAGGGCCGACGGAACCAGTCAAAAACAGCAACCGGTCAAGGCTACAATGTGGCAGACAGCGACAGATGGGGAGTAGTGTCGCGACCTAAGGCCCAAGACGTAATTCAGCGTCGGATCTCGCATACGACAGTTCGCCTCGAAGAGGGTGTGGTCACGTCAAACAACAGGGATGATACTTGCAACTCTCTCAAACCCAAAGAGAGCGTTCGCCCAAATGGCCCCAGCTGACTCCGCCTCGGTTGTGGCAGGCAATTTGACTTTTTGCTGTCAACAAAATGCTAGCGACCTGGGTAATTGTTTCGCCATTTCGTCACTGAGCCGTCACGCGAACTGTTCGTGGCCGGGGATCCGTCGCGAGGTTTCCAATATCCCTCAGCCAGTGAGCAAAACGAGCGGGTGTGTGCGTGCATGCGGCCCATGAGGGAAACCCCACGCTGAGAGGATGCCGACCCCGTCAGCGCGGGATGTGGCAGAAGCGCGGGATTGCGTGCTACCGAGGACATTCGATTGACAAAAGTGCCGCGTATTGGGATATTGGCATCTTGCGATGTTGGAGATGAATACGTCCCCCGAAGGTCGTATCGCAAATCAAACCAAAAAGTGAGAAACCTAGCCGCTGTCTAGGAGGGTGTTCGCAGCCAACCAACCGCACCTACAGCTGATTTGCGGGCGGCATGGCCCCCCCCAGACCAACGTGGCAGTCCAGACTGTCTGAAAGCAGCTCTACCCCACACGAACTGTCACCGGTTTGGAACCTTGCATGCTGAGCCAGCTGGGAAGTCCTGGATTCATTCGCTCACCGAGGTGGGCGGCGGAAGGCACAGGAGCGAGTGTATTCGAGCCACGCACCGGCGAGGCCTTCATCCGTTGGCCACACTCTCTTGCGACGTGAGCTCGGATCCAAACCTGCTAGTCTTGGCAAGGCGACCGAGGCGACCGAGGTGCAGCCCTGCCATCGTAAGGTCTGGGTTCCCGAGGTCAATCACGGGCGGACATGCAAACCCGTGGCACAAGGGGATTCCTGGCCACTCATCCGTGTGTCAAGGTGTCGATGCTAAACCGGCTGGTTGGGAAACGGTCTCGTCATTCTGGGTGCTCGGGGATCCTGAATCCCGGTCACCGAGCTCCTGGGGGGGCGTGCATAGAAGGCCTTGACAGCTTCGAAGAAGGCATCCAACCCGCCGAACCGTGGTGCCGAGGGCCTCAGCGCAACCCGTGTGCGCGTGCCGGGCATGGGAGAGAATCCGGTGCAGCATGCAGCATCGAGAACTGCTTTGCCAATTATCCGGACGAAGAATCCATGCCATGTCGCCGAGATGACGCCAGACAGGGCCGACGGGGATGCGCATCGCTTCAAATGGTTGAAACATGGGCGCCCGGTTGATCGTTAACTGCATAATCTCGCCGCTCGCTTACCTGCAACCCCTCGCTATGTCACGCTTCAAACGGCGTCAAACCACCCTCATCCCAACAGCCATTTCCTAAATGGTCGACTTGCAGAGCTTCCACACCCCTTCTCCCACGAGGCAAACGCTGTTTTTGCGTCTCCATCTGCCCACATCGGGTCATGGATTCTGGAAAAAAACGGCTTCGGTAGCGTCTCCCAAAATGGGTACTTCCCTTTCCGGTCGCATGTTGCTCCTGACAGCTGGATGTCTAAGCGGCCCTGATCTGATACCACGTCGTCCAGCATTGACGTCCATCCGCAACAGCGCAGGGAGGTCCATGCGGAAATTTTTGCACATAGTCTGTTTCGCCCGAACATCAAATGTCATCCAGTTTCAGCCGCCGCCTCGTCTCGACGCAAGAAAAGAAAAAGAAAAAAGGCCCGAGCTGGCCCAAGCCAGCCTGGCAAAACGTGAGCAATGCTCGTGCCATATCCAACGCCGCCTACGTGCATCAAGATTACTCCGCGATCTGGGGCCCTGGCTGACCCAAGGGCCCCCCCTGCTGTTCTATGCTTGTACCCGCACACGCGTCAAAGCATGTGACCTGGGCTGTCGCAGTTGCCATTGTCTCATCTTTTTTGTTGTATGTGTTTGCGCATGTGCTGTTTGTATGCTTCAATTGAGTTGCGGCTGGCTGACTAGGCTACTTCCAACGTCAGCGGAACTTGCATCCGCCAATTAGTGCACGAGTGCGAGAAGCCGACCGCGCTTCCAAGTCAGTCAACTGAGCCTCAGTTACCGTGACTTGTTTAATCCCGCCATAACTTCCACATCTCCGTCGTGTCAATGTGCTGCCCACCTTTTGAGCCGTTTCTTTGATTGATTGATTGATTGATTGAGCGTTGCCGTCGAATCGAATCGGGTTATACGACTTGCCGTTTATAGCGATTTGTTGGCACTTAGCAGACGGCCAGGTTTCTGCTTGTTTGTGTGTGTTTGTCAAACCCAACCAGAGATTGCTTATTCCAGATAGGGCTTGGCTTCATCGTCAATTTATGGTCCCCTCAGGTCACAACTCTGGCCTGGGCATCCCTAAAGAGTAATTGAATACGACTGGATGAAAAAGTTGGGCCCAATTGGGAACAGTTGGCTGTTGGTCCGAATAGCGGCCTAGTCCTAGTGCGTTGCGTCAGTCCCCAGGATTACCAACCCTGAAGAGTGTTGGTTCTTCCTTCATCTGCCGGAGCTATCACATATCACACAAGCCACAGTCACTCCCAACAAGGGATGAACTGGTGGCGCGCTAGCTAGTTGTCTCGCACCAAGTAACGTAAACTGGAATCTACACAGTTTGGTGTGTGTGTGTTGTCCGTTATTGACGAACTGCTGCTTGTCAAATGGGAGCGGTTGAAAGTAACTACACACCTATTAGGTTGCTGAATGGGTGTTGTGCCTCGGATTTTGCCGTTTTGGTCAGGTTTGATGCAACTAGCCTCAAGGATCATGGCTGCATACAGCCTTCTGGTCAAATTACTACTCTCTGATCCATATTTCGCTTGCAACCAACAAACCATGCGTAGGTTCCTTTCCATGGCAGCCGCGGTAATGGCTGCGGCCACTCGTATTAAGTATTAGCTATGAAATCTGACCACCTTGAGAGCCACGATTGCTTAGAAATACCACCACAAGCAATATGCCGATGTCTCAACATCAGCAGGCCAATTCCGCCCAAATGTACAATTGGCTGTGCCGAACCAACACTTGCCACTCCGGATGACACCTCGGAAAAATTGTTACTGGCGTTTCTTATTCGTGGCTGCGGCGTAGTCCTCCCCGGCTACCACGGTTCCATCGGGCAGGATCTTCTCTGTCAACCGGACGTGACCTAGGACAAAAGGATAGGCAATGTCACAGCAGATTGCCGTGCCAATGATGAAGACGCCTAGAGGGTGCCACACGAAACCATGAGCTTCCGGCCAGTACCACCACAGCAGGATAGTGGTGACGGGAAGCCCCATCAATGTACCGACAAATCGGCAAAACCTGCAATGACACATGTCAGCAGAGTTGAATCAAATCGAGTCATGGGGGCTGATGCCACAAGGCGCCACCCTAGCACCCGCATGTGCTGACAGTCAGGATACGCGTTTGCGGCCATGATGGCAAGAACTAGTGTTGGCTCACTAGTCGTGGCGCTCGACCAAGGCGGACACACGGGCGACATTGCAGTGCCATCCACTTGGCATGACAGCAACGGCATCAAATCGCATGCACCCAATCGCAACACACAATCAGGCGAGGCGAAGTGGAAGCCCAAGTGTCTCTCAAGGGATGGATGCAGACACCCCCAGGGACAAACGAGGTTGGACAAGATAACAGCCTGTTAACTGCATCTCGGAACTCACCAGATTGCATAGCTCTGCCCACCGGAGTGGCCTCGCTGCAGGAGCATGGCCAGCGCGTTGACACTAAAGCCCATCTGCGCTACGCCAGCCGACCAAAAGGCCAGCTCAGTCGTGTCGCGCGCTTCTTGGCCCTTCCAGGTCTTGCCCCATTTGAGGCCGTAGCCGCGGTGCGGTTCCTTGAGCCACCACCAGGCAAAGAGGCCGTTACCCACCAGGCCAAAAATAAACATGATGCCCAACAGCAGGCCGACGTTTCTCGCAATCATTGGCGAGGATGCAAAGGAGCGGGGCGCCGTCTTTAGGGTCGCGCGGAGGACGAAGATGTCGAGGAACAACCACAGATAGAAGCCCGCGGCCTCAATCGGTTCCGTGACGACGCCAAACGCGTACACCACTTCCCACGACAGATTGAGCGCCAGCGGCAGCAGTGGCGCGGGGGTTGCATTGGTAGCAAGCGAGCGGCGAATCATCAAGACATAGGCCACCAGCCAGAAGGCCATGCCAGTCCCCAGGCATAGCGTGGAAGCCGGCACGAGCCATGCTGGGGCCGTGGCCGGGGCGATGTCATTGGAGCCCATTTTGGGCAATGGATGCGAGCGTTGGCGGCGGGAGGAGGATGGCCTCAGCGATAGCCAGTGCAGCCGGTCAAGAGGACAATGGCAAACAGGGCCCGGATAGGGTGGGAAAGAAGAGTCCAATGCAACTAGAGAACAGTCAATCAACTCCTACCGCCAAATCCGGCCTAGCTGGCTGTCGAGGGAGGGTGTCGTATGACGGGTGTCGACCGTGAGGCCCGGGCAATACCATCAATTGGCCAGAAGGCAATTGCTGAATCTGTTGCAGCAGTTCGCGACGCAGTACGCCTTTGGAAAAGTGTGTATCTGAATCGCGTCAGTTTGATGTCGTCGAGGACGGATCGTGATTAATTTGAGACAGAGTGAGCTGACGGGGGCCATGCGGTGAGATGGAGCTGAGAGCTAGCCCTACCCTGCAGCTCTGCTGACACGCTCAGAAGCCGAGGCAATAGAGCCACTTACAGGAGCGGAAAGCAGCCGAGCTTGAACAACACTGCATAGGGTTGCTTTGTGGCTTGCGAACCTAGGCTAATGCAGAGTGCAATGACGACAGTTTTGTGATTGACAGCGGCCAACAGCAAACAAATAGACAATGAAGAGATCTTTGAGAGAACTGTGCATCAAAACATCATGCCCCTAAGGAACATAGATAATGGTAGATTATCCTCTATCATAGTAGAAATTGCCACAGAGAAAAAAAAGTGCTGCTTATTTTTGCATTGCATTTTTAGCTTCCCAAGGACACTTTCACAGAACTAACCTCACGACTGCTTGTCAGAAAGAAACTAATGCATACACATTACAATGAAAAACATTGGTTTGAGCTACATTTGCCAAATAATAAATAATAATGGATATCGACTAGGAAACCAGCCTCCGACACAAAGTATGCAAAAACACCGAAGCAAAGACATCAGTCTATCAACCAAAGGCTCCTAATATTGTTTCTAATAATATGGTGCTACGTGTCCACTAGATTGTGCTTATTAGATACACAGTGAGAGCACACCCGGAAGAGCTTGATTGCGTAACACTTAGTCAGGAAAATAAAATTTGAAGGATGCAATTGCTATTTAGTAACACAATAATCTATAGCTAACATAAGAATACCTTTTCATTAGACTTGAATTCAATAGGTGGCTAATTTAGCACACGTTATAGGAAAATCACAAAGTTTGGTAATCGGTAGATTTTTAATTGACCGACGGAGTTTACGGCGAGCACAACACAACTATTCTTTGGATTGTATATAGTATAATTCACCTTGCTCCAGAATCTAACGCACCGTGATGACGTAGTGCCTTCCCAATATTGCCAATTCCAATTCTTCCCCAAAATTGTGCACGTATAGGATTCCGTTAACTAGTAAAAGATCGCAGCCTTTAGTCTTGAGCCCTGATTGTATCTGTCGCTTGCTGCTGGGAAATCAATTCAGGTTAAGTCTAACTTTTTTTTCCTTAAACCGAACACGTATCGAATTCTTCATGAGCTCTTCCGTCATTCTGACAACCATTTGGCTAACGGAATGTAATGCGCTTCCTGGTAGACAATGTAATATGCTCGATATGAGTCGACATACTCCGACGATACAGCCACCACGATCGGGTTAGAGATCTGGTATTAGCAACAAGTAAAGACAAGGGAAGATATGGCGTGGCCCCCATACACTAGAAATAGAAGCCGTGTTTCAGGCCATTTGTATTAATTTGGTCTACTTGTTAGTGAATTATAGAATATGCTGCGAAGGAGTACTGTTAGATGAGAAGATTTGGCCTTGCCAGAGCCGAATTGACGAGGAACTAGATATGTGCTACCATGAGAATCCTTTGGATGTGCCCAAGGCTAAAATATCCCGTCATAAAGGCTCGAATTTAGATGTAATTTCTGGTGTTTGATGGATGGACGCTTCACGATGGGAATGGACATTATCTTGGCGATAGGGCATTGAGTTTGGTCTAAAGGTGCCCCTTGTTTGACATACGTAACTGCTGGGTTGCTACACAAACACAGCGCATATTTGATTATTACTATGCCTCTAAATGAGCTGAGATCTACGCCGAGGTACATAAGCTCTAAGTGTTGATCAACGTAGCACACGCCACACATGTGGTGTTCCCGTACCTCGGAACCTTAATGGGTTGATTTACGAGACTACCGAAGCCAAGGGCATCTTTCTCAGAGAAAAACGATCGTAGTATACTGTCCTGGCACCTGATTTGTATGTAACGTCTGAGGGCGGCATAGATTTATGTTCGACGGTAGGGGCAAGTGTCGGCGAAATGGATTTGGACGCAAGTTTTTTACATATGCTAATCCAGTAATAACAAGCCACAATAGAGGCTGTGTACATACTGATTCCAAAATATATTCTAGACGATATAGACTTTGATTGAAGACTTATATAAAACAGCGTCTCTTGCTCGGGATGGGGGAGGTCTCGTCGGATGCTGGTGGGAAAGGGGGAATGCTTTTAGCTTGCGGCGGCCATAGCGAATGCCTAGAGTGTGATAGTAAGTTAGTAAAACGGTATCATGAGGGCAAAGACATTGGTGTAATTTCTTGATTGAAGCTGAAAATTAGGAAGCCAGCTAGGTGTGGTAATAAAGTAAGATGATGTCGTCTCTGGTTTCTGCGTCGTCAGCTGCTGATGATGACAGCGATAAGTTTAGGGCGAGCACCGTAAACTGGGTTAGTGTCAACCTTTGATGAGTAATAAATGTTACTGTTGGCTGCCAGTTGTTTCATATCCTCTCCTGTTACAACTTCTAGCTAGGCGATTTTCCGGCCTTAAGGACCTGATTAAGTGTTTGACCATTATTTTGACATCCAAATTGGCCGGGAGAACCAACAGGGTGTCGAATATCTCAGAGACCGCCCAGTATTGAGATAATTTGAAAGACACAGTAGCTCTAAAAGAGTGGTTCGCTCAGTAAGAGCAATTAGTGCATGAAGTTCGTTAGTGAGGGTTAACCGCTGTTTTTGCCCAAGCTGCTTTGCCGTCCTCAAGTAACGATTTCCATCAACAAAACATCGAGCGTGCTCGCAATACATTGCAATTGTGGCTCTAAGAAGTCTTTCGTTTGCATGGGCTTGGCTGTTTAGTGATGGCAACAGCAATATCCACGTATTTGACCTTGAATAGAGTGCGCAAGGGCACCCGACTACGAGAGCGTTAATAATAGAGAGGTGCCCATTTTGATCCCTTCTTGTTTCTTCTACGTTTTATCGGTTGTTCCTGACCCCAAGGAGATACAGAAAGGGCTAAATACACATTCTATAGGATTGTGATCTCAGCCAATGTTGTCATTGTTTACGCCATTAGCAATAGCAATGTAACTTGTCAGGAAGTTCCTTGGCTTTGCTATTGGTAAACATATGCTCGTTTTAGCGCCTGGCGTCATCTGGAGAAGGGCCTCTGCTGTGCTTGGTGGTGCGGCTCATGCTGAAATTGAAGACACGGGCACATAGCCGCAAGCCTCCCTCTGTCCTTGGCACCAATAAAACACCTGCAAATATCACGGGAATACAAAAACAAAGGCGAAAGGGGTGACATCTTGTGGAAGAAGCGTCGGTGTCATCTTTGTCAAGACCTCAGGAGGCCGCCCAAATGCAGGTAACCGCCCATCAATGAATGCCTTCTCCCCTTAACCATGTAAGTTGGATTCAGATGGCGCTATCGTCGAGATTGTTCAAAGACTTTTGAAAAAATCGGAAAAGACCGGCTTGAGGCCTGATCGGGCCCATTCGGACGAGGCCACATTCGATGCCTGAATGAGACCTGTCCAGGTATCGTGGTCGCCGCATAGTCATCAATTCTGCACCAGGACCCTGTCATTTTCACACACAATCAGAATCAAATGATCCCCCGAACCCCCGACCATGGTCGAGCTAGTGATTGTCTGGGCAGGCAGCGTCAAGGCTGCAGCAATGTATACGTTTGATGTTGCCAATTAAAGGGGTAGCCAAAGTTATCAATGCCAGGAATGGCGCGGTGGAGATGCTCTCAAACTCGGGCAACGAAGCTCTTGGCATTCCATTCTTTCGTGGCCCCATTGAAGCAGAGAGCTGCACAGAAACGAGCGCACGACCTGGAGAAGTGCAGAAAATGTACGTAATAACAGCTCTATAGCGGAGCCGTGGAGGGTCTTGGCTCCCCAAGACAGCAAGATGTGGACGGAACTTGGCCGTCAGAGGAAAAAAAGGGACGGTGAGATGTTATTATCTTCCCCGAATGAGCCTTGTCATGGGGCCCAACGGCACAAGGGAATCAGGACCCGAGCAACAGTTTCAACAGCAGCACAAAACCTTGTTGGCGTTGAGGCCGTCACGATGAGGAGATCGTGACCAACAATCCATGGGCATAAGCGGAGACTGCTGTGTGCACAAACGAGTTCATGTACAAAATACCGCAGGCCCTGCTCGCAGGTGTGCAAGGTTGTGCCTGGGATCCATCGTCTCTGCACGGGGTCCATGGACCTTAAGCCATCGCAACCCGAGCCGCGCAGGGACGCGCTCTCTTCGCGCGGATCAGTTAATGAATGGAACGTGGCATTCGTCATGGCCACACGTTAAATCAGAGTTGATCCGTGGACGGCATCGGGGTTGGGCAGAGCCGCAGCGGCTGCCGGCAGGATATGGTTGCCTTCCCCCCCCCGTCCCCCTGCAAGCGGTAGCGACGGGAGCCCGATGAAGCTTGCCCAAATGAGAAGCTGCGAAGCCGTATACGCAAACAAGGCTGAATGCGTCCTCCATCGGCGAGAATGCCGCAGCGTCTATCGCATGGCACCACATCAACGGCCCTGAAAATCTCGACGGCATCACCGCACCGCACGGGACTCACCTTGGACCCATCACCGGCCGGGACCCGAGAGACCCGCCCGTATACTTCCGAGACATTGCTGGTAGTAAACATATCATGTACATATCATGAAAGTAGAAGACTGTGGCCAATTGGCCATGTGCTGATTCACGAGAAAGAAGAAAAAAAAAGCCAAGAAACGACAAGCTCTTTTGCTACGGGGAAACCTGGAGTCCCCGAGAAGGATACTCTGGGGCAAGCAGGACTTGTCCCATGGGGATGACGGGGCGTTGTACGTAACAAATGCTGGAGATGTTGACAATGAGGGAAACGATATGTCATCATGGTCAGAAAATCCCAGACCGGTGTCGCATTCTCCAAATCCCAATCGACGCATCAGGATTCGGGGAGGGGAGGACCCTCCAACATCCCAGCCCAGAATATGCACCGAAGCGAGCCGAAGGCCACCCACAGCGACGAAGCAGGCGCCTTGGCAAATGGTGCTAGAGCAGGTCCTGCGTCCCACATCCTCGGCGAGCGAGTCGGACCATGGCCCGGCGATAGCTGGGAATCCCTCTCGCCTTGGCACACCTGTCGGGACGACGAGGACGAGGGCGACCATGACGGCTGGCGAGGGTGCAAGTGTCTGAAACCACACGGCCCACTGAAACTCCAATTCCGCCGATCGAATGAAAAATTCTAGAATACGACTAGAATATTTTGGAGTATACGCGCTAACGGGTGACCGTTGGCCACGCTGCCGTGAGCAGAGAAAAGGCAGAGCTCGTCAGGGATCGGGGGTTGAGCTTCTCGAGCCACGGCCGAGTGTCTAAAGTCATTCTTAAAAATCCCGACGATTTGCGAGTTGCGCAAGCTCTTCTCGCAGGTCTGGTCGATCATTGAAACCAGAAACACGCTAGAGGCTTCGATCAGCCATGTTGGGCCGCCGCGGGATCAGCAAATGGCAATGGAAATGACATTCTCACGCTCCCGTTGTTTCGTTCGTCGTCGTCGTCGACTTCCTGTTACAGGAACCTTCTCCTCTCGGCGGTATTCTGTCCCATTCGCCATTGGCTCGTGGTTGCAATTTGTTCCCAGTTAGGCAAGCCAGGGATATGCGCGGATAACCCGCTACCATGCGTGGCGGCTTCTTTCTTCTTCTTCTTCTTCTTCAATGGACCCCTTCCGTATGGCTTTAGTTGATTTGAGGCCCCGGGAATAGAGGAGCCGCTCTCCTCCTGCCCAGACTCCAGAGGGTGCGTTTTTATCTGGTTCATCTGAGCAAAAAGGGAAATGCAGCATCACATCTCCAGGTCAGGGTTTGCTGTGCCAGCTCCACCACCGCCTCCCGCCCTGGGCATAGCGGGAGTGGGTGATGGGGCCGCCGTCCGCCTCGAATAGCTGCGCTCCCAGAGCTCGCAGGCCTCTGGATCAACGCCGAGTCCCCGCTCCGCTCCGCCCCCTCGTCACCAGGCGCCGTGCGGCTCCGCCCAGCTATGTACCCAGAGGAAACCCCCCCTGCATTCAAGAGCTGTTTAGTGCCACTCGCAGGTTCGTCCTGAGCGCCTCCTCGTCATTGCACAGCTGCAACCTCTTAAGTCTGCGTGGGAGAGAGCTTTGAAAGGGCCGAAACTTGGAGGGTATGGTATTGAGATGTCTTGGATACTCTTTGAGCCTCGAATAGCTACCGCCAAGCTCTTTTCATGGCCGGCCCGGACAGCAATTGTAAGGATGACGCCCGGGCCGGGCCAATACACGCCCTGTACGTAACATCACGACTTGGAAAATGGAGTAGCCTGTCTCTTCCCCCACATGCCACTATATCCTCGTGTCCAATTCGTTCGTCCCCCATGGAGAAGCCTTCACCGTCCAGGCTCAGCTCCAGACCCCATTGCCTCGGCGTGCCATGGCCTGACAAGGGACAGACACACCTAGACGGAGATAGAGAGGGTGAGAGGGGGAAAAAAAGTCCTCCCCCTCAAGACCAAGCCTTTGGGGAACCCACAATATCTCCATGGAACTCCAAAGTCGCCGCCGAACGGGCCCATCGTCCCTTAGCCTCCGTGTGATAGCGTCTTCGCATTGCCCCTCCATTCTTGCCAAAAGGGTCAGTTCCGCGTCGCTCCACCATGGGGAGATTGCTCTACTGCGAATGTTTTGCCCCCATTTGAAAGGGTTAGTCGGCCGATTAGGGCAATGGAGATGCGCTCACATTGCTGCCGTAATCGAGGGTGCCACCCCAGGAATCGTGGTGGACCAGGATCATCGTGGAGAGGGAGAGGGAATTCTGAACTCGCCCGTCTCTCTGGGCTCCTCCTCACCTCGTCCCTGTCGCCTTCATCATCTTCAATATATATATTCATTCATTCCTGACTTCCATCGGGTCCAGAGCATTTCCCACTCACTCTCCTCCTCCCTCACCTCTCACTCTTCCCGTCTAGACCCAGCGATATCTCAGTAAACACTTTCTTGCATGTATTGAGCCGCCACAAAACCCACCAACCTCTCCCATCATGGCGTCCTACCCCCAAGAGGAGAACAACAAAATCTACCCTTCCGACCAGGGATTCGACTCGAGCAAGAGCAACAGCAAGGAGAAGATTGACAATGAGAAGGGCACCCAGCCCGTCGATCTCCAGTCCGGCGATCTCCAGTCTGGCAATGTTGCCGACAATGGCTTCGGCGGTGGTGATGGAGGCAAGAGCTTCCGCACCATGAGCAAATGGGACACCGTCTTTGCTCTTCTGACCAACCAGGTCGGTCTCGGTGTGCTGTCCCTGCCCGGTGTTCTCAAAGTGTTTGGCATCGTCCCCGGTATCATTGCCATCGTCGGCATCGGTTGCTTGTCCTGGTACACGGCCTTTGAGCTCAAGCAGTTCTACAGCCGTCACCAGCATGTTCTCAACGTCGTCGACATGGCCAGAGTGGTCGGTGGCCGACCTTTCGAAATTGTCGCCGGTATTGGTCTTCTCATCCAGGTCATCATGACCGCCGCCTCCGCCTCCGTCACCCTGTCCATCGCCTTCAACACCATCTCTGGCCACTCCGTCTGCACCGTAGGCTTCATTGGTATCGCCTGTCTGGGCTGCTGGGTTCTCTGCGCCCCCAGGACGGCCAAGTTCGTCTCACAGAGTGGTATCCCCTGCTGTGTGTCCGTCATTGCCGCCGCCCTGCTCGTTATGATCAGTCTCGGCATCAAGCACCCCTCAGACGCCCCCGAGGACTGGCACAAGCAGATCAAAGTCGTTGGCAACCCTACCTTCCGTGAGGGCCTCAACGCCTGCCTCAAGGTCTGCTACGCCTACTCTGGAAACATCAACTTCGTCTCCTACATGGCCGAGATGATTGACCCCGTCAACGACTTCAACTTTGCCCTGGCCATCCTCGAGATCAGCTCTATTGGCTTCTACACCGTCGTTGCCGTTGCCATCTACTGCCTCGCTGGCGAGTACACCGTCTCGCCCGCCTTGGGATCTGCCCCCCACCGGGTTGCCCAGATCGCCTACGGTATCGTCCTCCCTGCCGTTTACTCGACCGGTCTCGCTTTCGGCCACACCGGCATCAAGTACGTCTACGTCGAGGTTATGAAGAAGTTCAAGTTGACGTCCGAGATGACGTCCAACACTGTGCGCTCGTGGTCCATCTGGATGACCATTGTCACCGTCTTCTGGCTCCTCTGCTTCATCCTGTCCAACGCCATCCCCGTGTTCGACTCCATCCTGTCCATTGCCTCGGCCACCACCATCTCCTGGTTCACCTTTGGTCTGAGCGCCATCTACTGGTTCCACATCAACTGGGATTGCAAGTTCAGGGATTGGAAGAAAATCACCCTGACCTACGTCAACGTATTCCTCATCTTCATCTCGCTCTTCTGCAACGGTGCGGGCCTGTGGTCCTCCATTACCGAACTCAACGACCTCATGCACTCCAACTCCAGTTCCGTGTCGGGTGTGTTTGACTGCGGCGACAATGCCCTGTTTTAGGAGTCGTAATGAGCTAACCCGATTTTCATGTTTTTCCCCCTTGTGATTTTTGCGCACCAGCCATATAGACTGAGCGATTTTACGAATGTTTGTCTGTATATGTGTCAATCGGCCGTTTTCTGGTCAACTGTTATATAAAAAATTCAACTTGGTTCCACATCCTCTCGTCGCGTCCATTCATGTTGTGCATGCCGGAGCGTTTCTCCGCTGTTAATTCTCCGCTGTGGCCAAAAGCCCACATGGCTAGCTCTGAGACCGGTCACTCACGGTCAGACCGCGGTGTCGAATGTGAAAATCCACCTTGGGCGGTCGAATGAGCAATGCCAAGAAGACAGCAGCAACTAAGAGGTCATGATGCCTGTTTACACGGCAACTGTGGACCGACGTCGAATAAGAGTTTGCTAATGCCGGCTGTTATGAGTGGTGGGTCGGTCGCACGCCTTAACGTTAGCCGGGTCAATCTGGTCGGATCGGATGGGGCCCCAAGAGCCTCACGGCCAGGGAGCCCAGCAGGTGGATCTCATCTGATTGTCACCGCTGGTGGCCCGATTTGCATCAGCACAAATGTTGTACTGCCAAGGAGCGTTTTCGCAGTAAAATTTTATAACGATGCTGCCGCCAAGCCTGCGAGCCAAGGCGCGAGTGATTCTTGGAAGCTGTGCCTCTCTGACCCGGATGGGTCGGGGATTCTGTAGAGAGCGACGTCTTGTTGAGGCCCCCCAAAAAGCTGACTCGCTCAGCTAGCAAGTAATGACGATCGGTTTTGCCCAGATTGAGGTGAGTGGGTTGGCGATGGATCTTTTCCTCTCTCTCTCTTCAGCCTTCAATAGCCGAAGTCGAGATGACGAAGATGCCAGGACGGGGCACAGACCCCTGAGGGACGGATAATCTAGGAAAACAAGCCCATGTCGCCGGACCTCTCTCAGCGAGGACCCGCCGTGAGAGTGACAAACGCCGAGTCTTTGTCATCGGTTCCATTGAAACTCGTGACCGTGGCCAAGACGTGCTCGAGGCGATTGTTTTACGCATTTCCGTTGATCATAACGGTCAACCATCGAGTCTATCAGTCAGCAATCTTGACGGCCAGATTACCTGTGGTCATGGCTGCTTGCCTGCCGGTTAAGATTAGATCAAGCCGGAAACGAGGCATAGAGAACCATAGATGGAGTCTCAATGAGGTAATGAGTGGTGTTGCTCCCAATGCCGCTTTGTTGTCTCCCTCTCTGGTGGTTTATACCAATTCCGCTAGACCGAATGCCGGGTGAAGGTGCTCATTATATATTATTTTGTGACGGGAGTCCGACGTAGCATATTTTCTTTTGGCCGGTAATTTGGTTCCGTGATATTTGTGCCAGAACCGGATCCCATCAGTCATCGGTTCAACAGTCTCATCATCTGTATGGCCAACGATGGCGACGCCATTCGCACCGGACCGGGCGTCCCACAAACACCCTGCCAGTCCACTCAATGCAGCCTGTGATCTCACTCCATCTGCCCCTTTTGTCGTCGTGCGGCTCTTGTTGGTGGGGCGTTGTGTAAGAGGCTCTGCTCAAACCTCTCCGATCCCAAAAATATTAGCAATAGTTAGCATCAACCCTGTCAGGAAAGCCTTGGTATTGCTTCATGTCATGCGGCTCTTGTCGGGTTGTACGTGGGCTGCGTGGCTAGTGAGGATTGAGCCTTGGTCTCCCTTGCGGTCTCATCTCAGCGGCTGTCATCGGATGCCTTAGGGACGTGGTCGATTCAGTGGCTATCATGTCTCTGAAATTGAGGCTGAACTGGCTTTTCGTGCGGCTCTTGGCGGGACAAACAAGCTTGTTTCTAGGTCAGTTCGTCGCCGTATCCCAGTCCAAAGAATCTCTCCCATCCATCACATGCGGCTCCTCTCGGTTTATCGTTGATCATGTATTGTCCCCCTCCCGTTCCTGGCAGCATCAATGGCATGTTTTTGCGAACGTGGAATGATTCCCCTCTCGGCAATTCGTCAGTGTCCTGGGTTTCTTGCACGGGAATCTGATATATCGCTTTCGTGGCATCGTCGACCGTCCAAGTGCAGTTTCCGCAACAAATCCTCACATGTTCTTTCCATCTCATCGTTCCACCGATTAGTACACGACGCACGCCATTTCGATCGGTCACCATGGATGTTCGCAATTCTTTGTGGAAGCCTCTATTCCCATCCTTACAGTTGTATATGTACAATCCGTCCGTTCGGCCGCCACGCTTTGTGAGCCGCCTAGTTGGTTCGAGCACCGCCCTTCTCCTCCCGCAGCTCGTCCATCTTGGCAACTCGCTTCTTGAACTCGACGTACTGGCACTTTTCGTAGCTGTGTCGCTCATCCTAGTTGCTTCCGTGAGTGGTTTGTCCCCGAGGTCACACATGCGCAGGCTCGCCCGGAACTGCGCGGCCCGAGTCCAACTTACCGAGCACTTCCAAGGGGCGTACCAGGTATCCCGTCGGCACTTGTTGAGAGGGATCAAGAGGTGGGCGCAGCTGTCTCGGTAGGCGATTGGGAGACGAGCATCACGCATCTCCTCGCGGGTCGCCTCTATGGCAGAAGTTAGCGATTGAGACGGGGAAAATTGGCCCTGGCGGAGGTCCTGGGGGTAAAAACGTACGCCGCGGCTCAGTAACAGCGTCGGAAGCCATGGTGCTGGTTCAATTGGGCTTCAAAATGTGAGGTTGCTGAGGTGTCGAGCTGTCGTGAGTTACTGCTCGGGTCAAGGTCGGCAGTTTCCGATTTTTGCCTTGGAATTGGGGCACCAAGTGTTGGCGTCCAATCAGGTGTTGTGAATTACCACGCCCATCAAGAACCTCTATCAACGAGCACTTACGACCTCGTAACAAAGGGAAATCTCAATGGTTTGAGGATAATAGTACATTCTCTCCCATCCGTAATTCATTCCTTCTCTTCCTGTATCCAATACCCCAGGAGCACAGATTGCACATCATGGTGACGCCACATTGTGGGTCGGTTCAAGCCACATATCGACTTACAAGAGCACCACAGCATGGGCTTCGACCACTCACTCGCTTAACTTGCAGAGCACAATCAGTTCCAAACTTTGAGCCATTCAAAAAAGATTACTTGGACCGGCCCGGTCGCTATTAATCATAAACTAAGCCAAGCCTAGCATCCCAGTCACTTGAAGCAAGGAATGAAATCCAGGCCGGTTCGCAGGGATCCCATCGCGGACACCTATAGGAATTCATCTCATCCCATCACAGTCGCACTGTTACGTACATATTTCAGCGGCTGCATTGAACTTGTACGTTTTTCAACCAAGTCGCGCTGATCCTTCTAAGAACTGGCGTTTTCCATAGCTAGGGTTGATGAAGATGCCAATTCCATAGCCTTTGCAATCTTCAGCCCTCACCTTAGGTCGAACTCTTTCTCAAGTGCACCTTTAAATGGATTATGGCCGATTCCTCCGGTTCATGTCAGCTCTCGGATCCGATATTATTGGGTCAGTTATAGATAGAGTTTGGCGGTGGTACTCTGGACGGGCCCGTGTCATAAGCTCATCACAATCATGCCATCTTTTCAACACGCGGTGGACCTGTACAGTCACAAGCATCACGCGCTCCTTGTAGTTTTTAAACTCCACTATTTGAATTTCATTAATATTTGCCAAGACCCAATCCCGAGATACATGCGATGATATCCACCAAGGCTGTGATCGGGGTGTTGAGCGGTTGGGCGCCGATATTCTCGGCTACAGCCCCTTAGGCACACTAATGTCTCTAGACTTTTTGGTGTCAGATTCAGCGTCGTGGCCAAATTCTGAATGCATCATTTAATCATAAGGCGCTAAGTCCAATGGTGCCATTCCAGGCCCTCCCGATACTCATACCCGACTTGCGGTCCTTCGGAGCTGATGATGTACCCATCCTCGCAACGGTCAAACTCGACCTTGACCTGCTGCTCGTAAAATTTATCAAACTTGGGCTGGAGAGCATCCAGCAAACTTTCTACATCACCCTGAGGGTGAATTATGTTCCAAGGCTTGATACAAGTCTCGCCCCGGCATGATTTTAACACCATCATGAGGGTATCCAGACGGTCGACGACTCTACTGACACTAGTGCCCAACAAAGTGACTTCAGGTCCGACGATGAGTCCACTTGCCAGAAATAGGTTGTTAATCTGCCCAGGGTCATTCTGTAGGATTCAGTCAGCAGCTGTCAGTATCGGCGAGTATTGGCTCTTACCTTGACATCATATAGCTCATGTTCATTCGTACACCAGGCCGAGTAGTACAGATCATAATCATCGTGCACAATACGAACGCCCTTGTATGTGTTGTTGCGAACGAGGCGCTGTCCTTGACCATCAAATCCTCCAATGTTGCCCTCGGCGATTGCGATCCCCCAATACTCGACTGCAACATGTTCATGTCGGGTTACGCCCGTCTCGTCCTCTTGTACTGGGATGGGAGTGCCGTCCAAGTCTGGTCGGAGCTCTGCGCCCGCAATCTTGAGGAATGTAGGAGCGAGGTCGATGTGCGTAGTCACTGTATTCTCAACAGATCCTTTGGCCACGCCGGGGCCACGCACAAAAAGAGGGACGCGAATGTCCTCATCGAAACCACACTCCTTTCCAGGAGGAAGTCGGTGCTGTCCCAGATGGTATCCATTGTCAGATGAGAATACAATATAGGTGTCATCGAGGATGCCAGCCTCTTCCAGCTGGTTGACAACCTGTTCAATGAGCTCATCCACCGCTTGCAGAGCCTGGAGTCGAGCTCGGTAAAAGTTGTCAATGTATGATACTGAAGACTCGTTGAGCTTGGGCAGCCTGCTGATCCAACTAACACCACTAGGCTAATCGCACGTTAGCAACGAACATTTCCCACGAAGGATATACCCATACTAAATCAGGATTGAAGTTGTCTGATCGAGGCACCTTGACCCCTTCAAACAAGTGAGAGTGCTTCTCGAGAGGAATCGGGGTAGTCATGACGGGCGCGCCAGCGCCTCTGTTGACATCAATATTGGAGTGAGGAGCCACAGGCGCAAGAGTAACGAAGAAGGGGTCTCCAGCACTGATGGCTTCATCAAGTAGCTCGTGAGCATACTTTGCAATCAGCTCAGAGGTGTGCTCATTGCGGTGAAATACCGGTGGCTCCTGGTTTCGCTGGTAAATAGGATTGAGATAAGAGTATGTCCCCGGGTCGAGGAGAAAGTTGGTGCCGTTCCATCCTGCAGGGAACGGCGAGTCGTAGTTGTAGATTGTGTGTGAGTTGAACAACTTTCCGGTGTAGTATGTATTGTACCCAGCCTCGCTCAACCACACGGGAAGGTAGTTCTCGTTCAATCCCTGAGACACAAACTTGGGGAAGCCGCCTTGTCGTTGTCAGTGACTTTGAAAATCGCACTAAAAGCAAAAGGGTAGAAAAGAGTGTCCTACCGTATGGGGGGTTCACATCAGTGACGTTTGTGTTATGAGGCTGCTTGCCGGCCCAGAGGGCAACGCGAGATGGGCAGCAGATGGCGGTAGTGGTAAAGTGGTTGGCGAATGAGGTGCCTTGGTCGATTATGTGCTTCTTTAACAAGGGCATGTAAGACACGGATTCCAGCACCGCATCCTGGTCGTCGGTGAGAATGAAGACGATATTCTTCCTGTCCTGGGCAGGCTTTGGCCCAGACTTTGTCTCGGTGCCAAGGACAGCCTGTTCCCCAGAAAGGACGATCTGATCCCCTGCATGCTGCGCCAGAGCCGTTGTTCCCGCAAGCCACGAGATAGAGCCTACTAGGCCGGCGGGCCGGAGCCAATGTCTGCAATGCATCCCGAACTCTACAACTGCCCCGCCCGCAATAGGCTATAGTCAATTGCTGTGCAGAACTCTACGCCAGCACAGGCAGGATTGGTTTTAAAAAATGCAGAGAAGAAGCACAATCATTCAATAACCTCAAAGGGCATTCGCAAGGGACGACGTTGTCAGTGGATAGTCGCGTCGAACGCCATTTAGCCCATGTGCTCACGCAATGGTGGTTCCTATGGCGTCAAAGTTAGTGGCTCCGCCCAAGACACCATACAAAACACTAACGGCCAGCTGTCTTGGACGAGGCGGGTCACCCCCGCCACGCCGTATCGGGAGCATGGGCCGCGCGTTTCCCGATTCCAATCCGCGTATCCTTAACCTTTTTTGCAGAGTTATTCCAGGCCTTACACGGCCGAAAGAAGCAATTGTGCAGCCCAGAGATATATTACGTGCAGGAGCTAATTTGCGAGTTGGATATGGCGTTATGGCGTGCTATCGAGACCAGGCTCTGGAACGGGTGCAACTCCCGCTTCCCTGAGACATGGAATCGTGATTGATTAAGTGGCGGTGGCCGGCTGTTCCATTTGCAACACAGTTAGGATCTCCAACTCTCAACCTGAGATTGTTCTCCAGGCCTAGGCAATATGAAGTCTATTGGGATCCTCTCCATCCTCACCACCCTGACCGGATGGGCGAGCGCGGGGTCCCCGTTCCGCTCCCGTCCGGACCTCTCTCCGCCTCGTCTCAACATCACCATCCCCGCTACAGAGGATGTTGCTCCGGGCCTCATTTTTGTAACACCCTATCCAGGCGTGGGCAGCAATGATGGTCTTCCAGAGCAACCTGCTGGCTACATCTTTCGTGACAATGGCGACCTGGTCTGGTCAAGCCTGGGATATCTGTCTGGCTTCGTGGCCAACTTACAAGCCACGACATATCGCGGAAAACCTGCTTTACAAGCATTTCAGGGCACCATTGACACACATCACGGACGTGGCTACGGCACGCTGCAGATCCTGAGTGACGAGTACCGACCCCTGGCGCAGATCCAAGGACTTACCAACAAGATCCCATCAATACACGAACTCCGCATTGTTGACGAGAAGACGGCACTCATCGAGATTTACGACCCGGTTCCGTATGACCTAACCCCCTATGGGGGAACCAAGGAGCAAACGTGGATCATTGACAGCATCCTGCAAGAGATCGACATCGAGACGGGCGAGCTCATCTTCGAGGTCCACTCACTCGACATCGTGTCACCCGCCGGTATGTCTGCATAATGCATGAGAGTGCAGCATCACATTCATGGCTGACATCCATTTTTAGATAGCCAAGCCCCGATTCTCCCAGACACGGGTCTCAGCGCTGCTGACGGCTGGGACTACTTCCACCTCAACAGCATCGACAAGGACGACGAGGGCAACTACCTCATCTCGTCACGCCACACCAGCACCATCTACAAGCTGTCCGGCCGAGACGGCTCCATCCTCTGGCAGCTCGGCGGCGATAGGTCCACGTTTGAATCATCAACAGAGCTAAGCTTTGGGCACCAGCACGACGCTCGCTTCCTCAACCGATCCGCCGACGGCCTGGTCGAGACCATCTCCTTCTTTGACAACTCAGCCTGGCAGTATGACCCCGTGAAGGACGGGACCGAGTCCCGGGCCTTCATCGTGCAGCTCAACCACGCCGACAACTCAACCAGGGTCCTCCAGTCATACGCCTCGCCCGACCACCTCGTCGCCGCGTCCCAGGGCAACGCCCAGACGCTCCCCAACGGCAACGTCTTCGTCAACTGGGGCCAAGCTGGCGCCGTGACCGAGTTCCGCGGCGACGGGACGCCCATCTTCAACGCCTACCTCGACACGGGGGGTGCGTCTTCGTCGTCGTCGTCGTCGTTGTCGCCGCCGGTCCAGAGCTACAGGGGCTTCCGGTTCGAGTGGACCGGCCGTCCGAAGGAGGTGCCCGCCGTCGTCGCGCTGCGAGACAAGGGCGAGGTCAGCGTCTACGCCAGCTGGAACGGCGACACAGAGGTGGCCCTGTGGAGGTTCTACGTGCAAGACGGCGACGACGCCGACGCAACGACGGTGCGCGGGGTTGGGGCGGCGGAGAGGACCTCGTTTGAGACGAGGCTCACGTTTGCCAGTCGGCAGATTGAGCACCTCGGCGACGACGCTCGCATCTTCGCGGGGGGGTTCGCGGCCGACGGCACGGTGCTGACCCGGTCAAGGCCAGTGGCGGTGCGTGAGGTTGTCCATGTCGTTGCCAATCAAGGCGGCGATGATCAGACGGATCTGTAATGCGCCGGAGCACATGGGCAGCTGTGGTGGTGGTGGTGGTGGTTGTAGTGTCATGTTGTTGTTGCACATGTTTTGTTTACGCACCCCGAAAGACGAATGCATTGATCATGTCTGGAGCATGTATGTCTTATGAGTCATAGCCATAGCAGGAAAAACAATGGGAATGGATACAGCGTCGTATCATGTATGGGCATGTATGTTTTGCCTCAGCCCGGCCGCCGTAGCCAAAAAAAATCCCCGCGTGTGTGAAGTCGCAGTCCGTCTCGCCCACTCTTTATGGGCTCCCCGCTGTCGCCGTCACACGTCGCCGCCGCTTACACCCACTGATGAACTCTGGTCTCTCCGCCGCCGCCTCTCCCGGGCAGCCACGTCGAGGGTCCCGCTCCGTCAGTCTCCGTCAGTCTCCCCCCCAAGCTGCATTGGGGCTGCATCATGTTCCTCGTCCACAAGCTTTAAGCTACAGGGCCCCCTCCTCTGCAGCAGCCTGCTGTTCGC
>NAGG01000475.1:0-18593 GCA_003031705.1 Calonectria naviculata
GCACCTCAGATGGTGAGACAGCCACCGGCCCTCGAGGATCGGCGGAGCCACCAATGATGAGCGACGGATGTGGGCAGCAAGTGCGCCGCAAGTGCAGCCTCAGGGGCGGGATCAGACCTGGTCCCTGGCAGGTTCCGTGAGCGCCGCCAAGGTTCATCCAGGTCCAGGGGGTCCGCGGGAGAGTGAGCCACACAGCGTGTTAGTTGGAACAGCCGTGTTTTGTTTCCATCGACGATCGAACAGCCCAGAAGGGCAGGCTAAAAGCAAACACTTCCATTAGATATAAAATACAATCCTTCCACTCGCTTCCTTCTCTCCCCTTCTCTCCAACAACTCAGTTCACATTCACTCACTCTCTCTACCAAAGCAACTTTTATTTCATCGTCCTTTGTGTGTACATCTTCTTTCTTCTCAAATCAAAAGTCACAGATTCGTTGAACGAATTCAAAACCAAACACTCTCTCAACACTTATTCAAAATGGTTTCCAAGACTCTCCTCCTCGCCCTCTACGCCAGCGGCGCTCTCGGTGCTGTCTCCCAGCCCGCCCAGTTCGAGCGTGGTGTCTCCCAGCCCGCCTACGGCTCCGGTGGTGATGACTCCTCCTCTGCTCCTTCCTACGGAGGCGACGACTCTACCGGTGACAGCTCTGGCTCTACCCCCGACTACGGCTCCGGTGGTGACAACTCCGGCTCCTCCCCCTCTTCCGTCGCCGTCGTCGTCCCCGTGACCACCTCTGCTCCTTACAGCCAGCCCACCGAGGGTGGTGACAACTCCGGTGAGACTCCCGAGGAGTCTACCTCCGCCCCCTACTCCGCTCCTGAGGAGACCACTGGTGGTGACAACTCTGGCGAGACTGCCAGCTGCACCACCCCCGTTGTCCCTGCTGGCCAGACCTACCCCGCCAACGGTGGTGATACCTCCCCCGAGCAGCCTTCCTCCTCTGCTCCCGTCCCCACTGGCGGCTACAGTGCCGGCGGCGGCAACTCTGGCGAGACCCCCAAGGAGTCTTCCTCTGCTCCCTACTCTGCTCCTGCTGCCACCCAGCCCTACGGCGGTGGCTCTAGCTCTGGCGAGACTCCCTCCTCCGGCGCCTACGCTCCTCCCGCCTCTACTCCTGCCACCCTCCTCACCCAGACCTACGGTGGCAGTGCCCCCTACGGCACCCCCGCTCCCACCTACGGCTCCGGCGGTGGCTCTAGCTCTGGCTCCAACAACGGTGGCTCGTATGGCTCCGGCGGCAACTCTGGCGCTGGCGGCTCTGGCTACGGCAGCAACGGCACCGTCACCACCTCTGCTCCTTACACCGGCCCTACCGGCGCTGCTGCCACTCACGGCATCAGCATCTTCGGTGTCCTGGCCGGCCTTGCCGCTCTCCTGATCTAATTTGTCACACCCCCGGGCGGGCCAACAACAAAATGCTAATCTCGACGACCGGCAAATGTGTAAAGAAAGGGTGGGCAGGAAGGGCAAACCGTTTCATGATCGTGCGGGTGTGCCAAGTGCTGGCCTAGTGCACAAAATTGTATTTTTCGTTTCTACTTCTCTACATAGTATGTAGTAATTAATTCGATACTTATTCACGGAAAAACTCAGAAAAAAGAAAGTGACCTTCTTGCGTGTGTATGTGGTGATTGTGATGATCTTCGAGTCCATGTGTTTTGTATATACTGTACGACAGGGGGATTAACAGTTAGCACCGCGCCTAATATGCAGGGGAATTGTGACTTTTATGTCAAAGCAATGTACATCAGACCTGCGCGCAGGGACATCACAGGTTCCGGTAGGTGGCTTACGGCTAGCGGTGCCGCCGTCTCCCCTTAAAACGGAACTAGACCAGACCTCGAATCATTTTTGGGTGGTATGTTTCTTTAAATTTCCAGAGCCGAACTGTGCTAGCTAACAATAACAATTTTCCCCCACTGTACTAATTAAAAGAGATTGCGTGACAGGTTCAGTTCAGTTCAGTTCACCTCGACACAGACCTTGCCCTGGTGCTTGCCCGACCATTGGTATTCGTAAGCCTCCTTGAGCTGCTCAAAGGGGAACACCTTGGGGTCGATGACGGGTCGCAGTTTCTCCGGGTTGGCCTCGATGGCACGGCACATGTCCTCCATCTGTGTCCTGTTGCCGACCAGGATGCCGCGTGTGGTGCAGATGTGGTTCAGGTTCTCGAGGAAGCTTGGCTCGTCGGCGTTCTTAGGGCCGCCGACGAAACCGATGATAGTGATGACGCCGTCGATCTTGACACTGTTCAAACTCTGTCGCATCGACGCCGGGCCAGCCACCTCGATGACATGGTCGACGCCCACGCCGCCTGTCAGCTCCTTGGCCTTGGTGCCCCATTCGGGAGTTTCCTTGTAGTTGATGATGTGGTCCGCGCCGAGCTTTTCCAGAAGCTTGGCCTTCTCGCTTGAGCTGGTCGTCGCGATAACCTTAGCTCCGGCTGCCTTAGCGAACTGGACTCCGAAGATGCTGACTCCACCGGTACCCTGGGTCAGGACCCACTGGCCGGCCAAGAGCTTCTTGTCGGCCAGGCCAAAGAGAGCGTTCCATGCCGTCAATCCAGCGCAGGTGAGGGTTGAGGCCTCGATGAAGTTCAGGTTGGAGGGCATTCGCACAAGACCCTGCTCGTCAAAGGCCGCCACGGTTCGAAGGGTTCCGTCAATGGCACCGCCCAGACCGGTCTGGATGCTGACGCCGTCTAGAGAGCCTCCGATGTGGCCCTGGTTGAAGAGGGTGACGACCTTGTCGCCAGCCTTCCACCTCCTGACGTTCTTGCCCACAGCCAAAACGGTGCCAGCACCATCCGAGCCGGGAATGACGTTCTTTTCCATTGGGAATGGGTAGAGACCCTTGGTGATGATCAAGTCACGATACTGCGGAAAATATTAGCGTTTGGCTGAGCGGGGATGGCAGGGGTTGCGCACGTTAAGAGAAGCACCCTGGACTGTAGCGATGGTTAGCACGCGGCGAGACACTCTTGATAGTTCGGGAGGCAAGACATACTCTTGACCAAAACCTCGTTGTCGCCAAGTGCCGGCACGGGCTTCTCCTCAAGCTTGAGGGAATCGAAGCTGGCCTGGTCCGTGGTGTTCCATTGCCTGACGGTGGTTGGGATTTGCTGCGACATTGTGGAAAGGTTCGCCTAAAGTCTCTTGGTGAGGGGGTTTCGATTGAAGCGATGTGAGTTGAGTGTGTTGATTGATGCAGTTGTCCAAGACGAGCAGAAACGGCATATAAATACAACACCGCCAATTGCTACGATGCGACGTTGGAACCACTTGAGGATATAGCGGATTTGTAAGATCAATGCAGAACTGAACTCCGTGGAGGTTCTGAGGTCCATATGAACAAACGGGTACCTGACGTAGAACGTGGGGCCCTTTTCGGTAACCAAAGACTGGTTGACGTGATGGACTCCTCAACTACCAGGGTTGTGGTTCCTTATCACCGATTGTCCAGTGAAATCGCGCGAGCTTATTATTACCTTGCGATGGCGTGGCAATGATGGCCGATCCGAATTTTCTTTCTATTCTATGGAATTCCAGCGTTGATTTTGACTTGTTCCCCATTCGTTTTCCCCGCCTTCGCACAACCCTTGGGGCTCTGAGGGTGGGAGGCTGTGACGCTGTGTACCGACTTCCACGGCGTTGATGATTTGTAAGTGGAACGATTCCTCCCACAATGGGGCTGGTCGTCCGTGTTGCCGAGGTAATTGCCCCATATCTACGCATTGATCGTTTGAGTGCGGTTAATGGCTCTATGAGGCCGGTGGACTGCTTCGAAGCTCTGCAATAAAGTGCGCTAAGCTCGTGCTATTGTGAAGCATGTCGAATATATTATCGAGAAGGATATGTAAGATGGTTTGGAGTTGCTAGTATGCGATCGTAACTCGAGCCGAGCAGGACGGGCAGCCAATAACATATGCATCTATCCAGTCCCTAGATTACCTAATGGAGCCTAATGCCCCCCGATAGCTTCATGGGCCAGATGCTCAACAACATGGTCAACTTGACACATGTCAGCTTCAAGCGAGCGAGGGACGACGTTTCCACTTGCGAAAGGTGTTGAAGTTTTCCCATAGAACATTTTCGCAATGGCTCAGAATGGCTTCAAGAAAGATGGACTGCGAATCCCAAGTGAAAGTGGGGGTCTTGGCCTTGTTTCACCACAACGCACCTCTAGTCCTAATCCTGGAACGCTAAGCGGCATCGTGGTCTTCTCTGGAGGAAGCGCCGCAAACAATCTCGTGGATGTGTTTGAGGGCGTCAGAGAGGTCAACCAGTGCCGGCTCAGCTATGTCATTCCCATCTCAGACAATGGCGGAAGCACCAGCGAGATTATCCGCGTCTTTGGTGGGCCAGGTACCAATCATCTTTGCAGCTTACCGCAGCCATAGTCCCACTGACCTGCAAGATAGGCATTGGAGATGTGAGATCGCGTCTAGTTCGACTCATCCCCGAAGAAGGCAACCCGGAGACGGCTGCCATCAAGCACTTCTTCAATCACCGTCTCCCAAAAGTCCCAAGCGAGGCTCGGGCGGAGTGGTTTGAAATATTGGAGGCGACACATGCACTGTGGGACGATATCTCGTCGCCAAAACGGGAGCTGATACGCTCATACTTGAACAGTTTCAACCTCGAGGTTGTAAAACGCATGAGACCTAGCAGCCGATTTGACTTTTCCGGGGCGAGTATCGGCAATCTGTTCCTCACTGGCGCTAGACTCTTCACCGGGAGCTTCGAGGCCGCCATCTATTTGCTGAGTTCCATCTGTGCGGTCCCCGACCACATCTCCGTCTTGCCGGCGCTCAACACAAACTTTGCCCACCACATCGCGGCCGGCCTCAAAGACGGCACTGTGATAACTGGCCAGAACGACATCTCCCACCCCAGTGCGCCGACCGCTGCGGTGCCCGGGACCAGCGCCGGGATACACAGCCCTGTGTCGATGCGACACGAGACATGGGAGCACGATAAGGTTGAAGATGCGAACCTGCCCGGAACTTTACCCGCTTTGAGACGGCCCGCCATTGCATTTTCCAAGGACCAGGAGGAGGATCTCCCCTCGAGGATTGATCGGATATGGTACATCAACCCCTACGGCCAAGAGATTCGGATACCGGCAAACCCGCGGGTCCTGGACGCACTTAACTCCACGCACAGCGTTGTATACAGTATCGGATCGCTTTTTACGTCCTTGATACCGAGCCTTGTCCTCCGTGGCGTCGGCGAGGCGATTTCCAGCCCTCTGATCCGAAACAAGATCTTGATTCTCAACGGCACGACTGATCGTGAAACCGGACCGTCTACGGATCCGTTCACGGGGCTAGACTTTGTAGCCGCGATTGCCCGTGCATGCGCCGACTCACGGGGCCGGCCGAAGCCCGAGGAATCTGAGTATTGCCAATACGTCACACATGTAATCTACATCGAGGGGCCAAACTCGCCGGCGGTCGACAAGAAGCAGTTTGGGCAGCTGGGGATCGACGCGACCAGGCTCTACGGCCCTAAAGATGAATCTGGCCGAGGAGGTAGATACGATTCAAAGGCACTGGCCCAGGCTCTCGAGTCCATCATTGGGAGGAAGGATGCCCGGTCAGACCGAAGCCGCCGCAACACATTGGTGGGCTGATGAGACAAGGTGAAGTGTGACGTTTTCCAGCTCCATGGATAGACAAAGTGATTGAGCTTATTTACCTAGAGGGACATGTGTAAAGGTGGGATGACATGGAATGGATGAGGGGCATGTTTACAGGGGTGGTAAAGGGCTGCATCGAAGCTGGTCCGGGCGGAGATATCACCAACCATTTAGATGGTATTGAACAGCAAGAAGGATTGCATGGAGTTGGGGTAATTCATTGCATTAGATATAAATATCAAAAATATAAACGTAGTCGCTATAACAAAGTAGATCTTGGCGTCCTCTGCCTTTGGAACGATCGGATCTCGTCGTGGATATCGAGTTTTGTTGACCAGGTGACTGCGTCTCTAATCGGTTCCTTTGTGGTATATCGTACAAAACATTCGCTGGCCATAATCCATACTGACTGGAGTGCAGAAAGTAGATCGTGCCGTGATTCGTGCCGTTGTTCCCATTTCGTTGTCTCCTTTCACCTCATCACCAAGTCGTGCCCAGCTCAGCCTGACATGAGCAGGTATGCCATGACCACTGGCCAGCATGTCGATATTAGGATTGCCGCCAGCACAGATCCTAGACCTACGCTCACGCGGTCCATGGGTCCCTTCCACCGGTCAACGAGGGCGCATGTACTGAAGATCATTGCGCAGCCATAGAGGGAGCCGACCCAGAAGAAGAGGGTCTTGAGGGTGTTCGCCTGGTCCTGGGGAGCGTAGACAGATTTGGATGTGTCAAACACCAAGCCCGACGAGAGGTTGTTTCCCATGATGGCTTTCGAGTGTGGTGAAAGATGAGAGACGAGTTCTGTTTAGTTGAAGGGCGACGGCTTGTTTGGTGCCGAGCGTTGACAGTGTAGAGGCTTTGAGGGTTTTAAGTGGGTATTAAAGGTATATGTGGTTCTCTTTCTTGAAAAGAACAAAAGGATTTATTGACCAGCAATACTCTCGCCTGCGAGAAATAGAATCGAAAAAAAAAGCCCGAGGTGCAGATGCAGAAGATGAAGAGGAAAAAGCGTTCGCGGCTTCTCATAAGCTGGGGGTCGACCCAGGGTTAAGTGATGGTCAAGCCACGCAGGGATGCTCATCACAGCGACCATGCCTGTCGCAGGATGGCGGCGATCGCACACTTCCCAATCACTCCTCGCACCAGACCAGTCTCAAGACTCCAATGCCAGCAGACGGCCAATGGCAGGTTGCGCAGCGCCCGATGATGTGTCTCGACCGCTTATTTGGCCCCAGAAGTTTATAGCATAGTGAGCCGTCGTCGCATGCTAGCTGCTGCGAGCGACCCGCACCCACGGCGACAGACACCAATGACGCGATGCTCTAAGCGCGCACTGCAAGAGGCACCCCGGCCGCCTGAGGGGGTGACGGGACAGGAATAGAAAGATATATCGGGCTTGTGGGCTGACGAGCAGTGTATTGGTGCCCGTTCCGGCAGCCAAGCCCGCAAGCTCTGGGACTCGCTCAGACTCTGCAATCGCCCCCCCAACCTCTCTGCGTTCTTGGTGTTGAGGCTATTTGTGCCACCGGGGCCAAGCTAGCCCGTGAGCGCAACGCATCACCCGACGAGCTGACCTGCGATGTGATGCGCCACGCGGTTATTTTGTGACGGGAGCAAGTCAAGATTGGACGCTCAGAAACAACGGCTGACGATGGTTGTGGTGCGAGGTTTCTCGTTCTCGTTCTCTCGCGTGGTGTGTGCCCGGCTCCGCTGGGCCACGCCAGCTCGGCGCAGACAAGGCCGGATACTCGGCCTCAAGCGGATACAACTCTGTAGCGTGCGACCCGAGATAGCCGATTCGGCGTGGGAATCTCAGATGTGAAACTGCAATGGGCTTTGCTCTTTCGACTTGCAAAAGAAAAATCATTCCAAACTGCACAGTTAACAATCGCCAGGGCCTGACCAACCTCCGTCACCCTGGTCCGCCTCCGCTTCCGCCTCCAGATTTTCTTTTCCCAGCGACTGCCATGGGCAGACGAGGGCATCGTATCCGTCTCCACACTAAGAGCCATCAGCTCGTCACTATTGGCCCCAGCCCCGGATTCCAGCGCCTATTCAGAGCCTCTGTTGCTGCAGCCACTTTATTAGCTGGTCAGATTGCTTCCCCGAGCTGACCAACAGTTCAATGAACCGTGTGGCCAACAGCGGCTAGTTCTCGCAAGTGATTGGTCACGATGCGTAGCTGCTCACCTACTTTCCCCCCTGTTCTTGTTCCTGCTTCTGACAGCCTGATTGAAATCAATAACGTGCGAGATTTCGTATTACTGGGCTGATTCAATACCATACCACAATCATACTGCATCCTGATTTCTTCCAAAGTAGATGAATCATCCGTAAAATTACGGCCTTTGAACATCAAACGTGGAAAAATGCTCATTGCATAAGCGACATCTTGCACGGGTGTATTTTGCAAAGCCCTTTGTTCTGAACATCTCTCAAAAACTCCCGATTTCTTTTTTAAACCAACTCACGATGCCAAGCGTTTTTCAGTCTATAAATGATCCGACCTCCCTTCTAAATTACACTAGTTTACTCTTGCCCACATTCGTTAGCAAGCTCTGTATATCCTAGTCGGTATACAATGATGCCCCCCGCCCTCTCCGCGTTTCTTCACAGTGTTGAGCCCGAAGTTCGGTGCATGCGTGTATTTCGAGCGTTTATGGATCTCCCAGAAGTCTGGGTCGCATATTATGAACTCTACCGCGATTTTCTCCAATACCAGTGGCCGCTGGCTTACACAAGGCCAATTCTGCAAAGGATCTCGGCGTTGGTATACCTCTGCGAGGTGAGGCCACATACTTTTTGCTATAACAAACCCAATCCAGACAAGAGCGCGTGGACCTACGAGGGACACTTTGCCAGGTTTTCCATCAGGCTCCAAGTAGCGAGACGGGCGCTGTTTGACCTCGGGACAGGTGCTCTACGCTCGGCGCAGAGATTGAAGATGGTGAAGAGTGACATCGAATTGGCTACTTTCATGTACAAGATGGGCCGGGCTCACCCATTGCTCATTCCCTCTTCCGGACGGCGTCCTGTCAGTACATAGACCAGTTGAGAAAGCCCGCGTAGTCTAGGGTACCCCTGCAGAATAATAATAGTAATAAACAGAAATTTGGAACAATGCGGATGCAAAGTGAACAAGTACCTGTTTCTATGGATTGAATTACTGGTCTGGATTTTGTACCGCCGGTTCTAGTCTTAGATCTTCTTGACAAAGAAATTTCGTACACCCAAGAATTGAATGATTGCGCATTGTGGGATGTAAAGCCAATCTGAAATCTCCTTCACCTACTTTTTCTTAATTTGCAAAAACAACTGATTTGCGTCTACTAATGTCTGTATGCTGACGTCTCTCCTACGAGCCGTATTGTCCCAGATGTAACCAATGCGACTAAATGTGCGGCCCTCGTCCATGATTGAACCAATCATGCGGTTGCTGCACACCCTGCTCTGGTAAATACCGGTACATTCGCGCTCTCTCCTCGGCTTCTCGTCTCTCTCTCCCTTGGCAGACCGGAACTCGGGCTCTTGGGGCTCTTGGGCGACGACTGAAGCTTAACCTGGGTCCTTGTTCCAGATCAAGCGCATTCTCGAACTGTGCAACTACATCGTCATGCTGCTCCATCTCTTGCTGGAGGGCGATACGGCTGGATTCCTGGCCTCGGGCGAAGCCGTCGTCGCGACCTGCGCGATACGTATGAGTAATGCAGAGTTGCCGCTCCATGTCGGCTCTTGGCTCTCCGCAGTCATCTCTGATACATGCACGTGCTTCACAGTACCCACCTGGAACTTTGGCAGGCAGTTGGCAATCCTCGTCCAGACATCTATGAACCTGGCAGAATCCATGTTCATCTGGTACCTCCATGTTGCAGAGTGGATCATTACAACTGTGATGTTGACAGAGTCTGCGATGGTCGACGACCTGGCCGTAGCAGTTTGGGAGTCTGCATGTGTGCTTCGCGCAACAGCGAGAATGAGGATTACTCGTATTCTCGACACGACTCATACAACTGCCTCTCGTACAAGTATCTGGGCAAGTTAGCTTTAACCTGTGTCATTACTAACCACGGAGGCTAACTCACGATCCTGGCACCACAAGTTGTCCTCATGCTGGTACTGGTCGCGAAATCTCATACACCCACCCACGCCGCAACGATGTTGGTCGCAATAAGAAGTCGTCTGCAACAGAACCTGTTCACAGTACTCCCAAGGGGGGTTACAAAGGTGATGCTGGGTACAGAACAGGCCCGGCTCACCATTGGCTGCTACAACACAGTACCGGGGACAGCCAATGGCACCGCAGATCTGGTGCATGGAGCACCGCCCGCTATCACGGCCTGGGTAAGAACCTGCTGTACAATCAGGGCACTTGTGGTTCGAGCAAAACGAAGTTCCCGGGACGCGTTCTCCAGCACAGCGGCCCCAGATGCAGATCGATTGTCGTGCATGATCCACACAGTAAATGGAGTTTGGAAGCGGCTGCTGTGAGCACTCCCGTTTATTGGGGACTGTTGCAAACTGACACGAGTCTAATTCTTTTTAGCATCGATAATCTTGAAATACTCTCCCACGGGGTAGACTTACGGGTTAAGCAGCACCAGGTGGGTGTTTTTGCGGCTCTCAGAACCCTGCAGTTGGGAGCATCGCAGTGTTCATCTACTCAATCAGCGATTACAATCTTACGGAATAAAGGAGTCAAGAACATACGGCGATTGCAATAGTCCCTACTCCTCCGTTTTCTTTCGTTACAGAGAGACGGTCCCAATCCACAAGTGTCTTTCAAGTTAGTGCGATGTTGACCAGTTGGTGGTAATGTTACTCACGCCGCTTACACCAGGTGGAATAGTAGCCATCTGAGCAAGACACGTCCGACTTGCATCCTTTCCTCCCACACTTGACGAATTCCCTTGTAAACCTCTTTGGTTTGGACATTGGAGGTTTGATGGGAACGCCAAGAAAGTACTCGGCAAGCAGGTAAGTGAGTGAGCTATTGTCCCAATCCGATGGCATGGCCGTGACAGGTTGACCAAGACCAAGCTACGGAATGGCACTGTGGTAAATATATGGTATTTAAGAGGTAAGGCTGACGATGAACCCAAAGGTATAGCTTATAGTCTAGTCTGAGGTCGGGTGGAGGTAGGGCGGGCAGCCTCTTATACCCGTGTAGGCGCCGCAGAAAGGCCCTGAGTCTGAGGTCAATAAGCTCCATCGAAGTCGCTTGAGTCTGGAACAGATTATTGCAGATTTCCATTCCTCGTGACAGGGCTATGACTCCTCGGAGGCACCACCCAAGGCCTAGTTCGTAGTACGGTTTTTACGCATCGCCCCGTGGGAGTGAAACACTCGGGCCGTGGTTCATCATGGGACTACAAATGGAAATATCGTGTGCGGTGTCGCTGTTTATGCTTTATCACGACTTTGAACGGGCTATTCCCTATGGAGAAGTGATTGCGGGATCGAATGTGACAACCACTCCTAAATTCTGAGAGGAAGCTGATCCTGACGACAATACTGATGAGACCAGTGTGACATGGAGCTGTAGAAGTAAAGTGTTCTAAAGAAATTGACTCAAATTAGTTAAAACTTAGCCAAAGGTATTGGCTAGAGTTGTTCTACATGTGCCCAATGAATTAGGCGTCGTTGGAGGAATTTCCCCAGCAAGTGATACAAGGCACAGTCGTTGGTGTGCATTTACAAGTTTACTCAACTAGTTCTCTTGGAACCTGTTGATCAGGCATTTTGCTTCAAGCCTTATCACCGTGATCGGTGTTATAGATGCAAAGTGCCGGCGGCGTGCAGGGAGTCTAGGATAGCCCTGGCCGTCAACCATTTGAGTAGATTGATCGTATCACATGTCTTGGTAAAATCTCCAGTTTCACAAGAATAGGCTGCCACAGGGACTTTCAAGCTATATATGCTGATTGTTTTATTCGCGTTGGTATCATTTAACGGAGTCCTGCTCTCAGTCTGAAGTGCAGCACTCAAGTATCGACAGACACATGAGCTTTATTGAGTAGAATTTTGGAATCAGTAGCGAACGATGGGACTAACACCAAGTAACCCCCAACATGCACGTCAATTCATTCTCTGGGGAATCCTTGTCCATCATCCCCGCCGAGACCCCGGCTTGTCATGTTGTCGAGTAACGCTGGATTTATACACACCAGGTGTCTCGGCTCATGGCAAGGCCAGGACCAAACTGCAGAATGGAGGTTGAAGCACAAGCTATTACACAAGCATCGTGGTGCCAGCGTTGTAAGGTAACACTATGGCGTAGACTTGTTCAACAAGGTATCGTGGCTTGGTTGAAAATTCAGGCCATCTTCAACTGGTTCATTCTTCGTAATCCTGCCCGCAACATTCTGTTTAGCTAGGGACTGTAACATGATGAGATAAAGTGACAGCAGAGTGTTGCTACTAATGCATAGTGAGCTTTCAAGATACAATTCTGAAACCTAGCCGGCCTCGCCAGTCTTGTAATTGTGGCATGAAACATTTCTGTATTCTTGAGTCATTATGTTGGCATTGGAAGAACCGCCGAGAACTCAAGTCGGGCCGCCGGCACCTAAGGGGTGACCGATAGGACAATCTAATGGTGTCCGAAATACACCTTCACGTGCAGGACTGTTCGAGACTGCACATGACTATCCTCCCACAATTTGTGACTGACCGTTCTTTTTCGCTCGATCCTGTAGCACTGGGTGTGTTGCTTATTCTTGTACATAGTAGCCGTGTCAGGGTGTATTCTTGGCACTTGTATCATTGGACCAATCCGTTGTCCTTACTTCTCACAGAAAGGCATATTAATTTTCGAGAGTTGTATCCTCACACCGAGGGTGTCTGACTCTGGGTAGCTTTCATCATTCGAATCGAGAAACGATCAGAGACATGTCGATGCTGGAGATCTTGTCATGTCAATGGTCAGCAAATGGGAAGGAAAACGATGAGACTGCACGTGCCTCGATCAATGTTGGATTCAATCAGAGCTCAGATTGATGAAACCTTCATTGATCTTGAGACACTGGATCGACCATCGAAGATGGGATTGAGACATTACTCACGTGGGAAACAGTTGGGTTACTTCCAAGGCTGAAGATACCCAGGTGGATGATGCGAGGCATCGTCATTCCGGAATAGGCTAACTGGTTGGTAATTGTTCATTTAATCTGAGAGCCGTGAGAGCCACTGGTGGAGTTGGCGGAAAGAGGCCCTCAATTAGCGGGCATCGAGGTTAAAGAGGTTCTACCATGAGAGAAGGATCTATTCGACATTGAACCCAGAATCTCGTTCAAAATCAGCAATCCGTTGCTTTACTGCCCGCAAAGCTCCCAGATTCTGGTGAGGTATCAAATCGTTCGTCCGAGATCCGTTTCGTAGTCGCTCGGTTCCACAAAGGCTGTGAAAAGCCAAGTACGTGGGATTGGGGTTGCGCGTGATGGCTTGGTGTGGTGGCTCGGCTATGATTCCTAAATGTGTTCATGGCCTTGATTCTGATGGCTTTGCGTTGTCAGCTGATTTGTTCGCTGAGCCTTGAATATGATCAGCCCTCGCATCTCGCAAGCAGCATCGCGTGGAGAGGCTACTCCGGTCGATTGATGATCGCAAGGCGGGCGGACGTTGGAGGATGACAGCCATTTCCCAATAACCCCTCACGAACAGATTAGGCCCGGTTGGTAACGCGGTTGCTACGTTACCAGAGATTTAACAAACAAAGATGCCGGTACCCGCTCCTTAGCACACCCGATCGTCAATGGGAGCACAGGCAAACTGAGAACGTCCTCTGGACCTGTTGAACCCCGCGCCATCGATCATTGGTAAACAAGCGAGACATAAACACAAGCTGGTCGGGTTCGACAAGAAGCTTGAATATCTGAATCCTAGATTCAATCTAATACCTGGTCAGTATGACGTCGTCGACGAGCACGATTCATCCTGGCAAATTTCATGTTGGGAATGGGAAAATTAAAATGTTCACGTTATTCCATTAAGGAGAGTATATACATGGGGGGACTTCTGCGGTCCGTTAGTCGGATCTTCGCGACTTCTCCCTCTTATATCCACAGGCCTGCCATTAAAAGATCGCCTCCTTTATTTTAATTTTTCGCCGAATTACAACTGCCTTAGTTCTGTCCCAGAGTAGCGCTGAGGGGCAGGTTCCTCGAGCTGCTACCAACGTACACCTTCTTCTCGTGCTCGGTGATGACCCAGTTCTGAGACACGACGTCCCAGTTGCTCAGGTCGCGGCGGGTAATGTCGGCGGTAAAGATGACGCTCTGGCCGGCGGCGATGTCCTCAATGCGCTCAAAGCCGCGGAGAACACGGACGGGCTCGCCCTCACCTCCAAGGCTGACGTAGAGCTGAGGGATCTCGTCAGAGGTGACGTTGCCGGTGTTGGTGATGGTGGCGGTGACGGTGTAGAGAACGTCCCAGAGCTGGGGGTTACCACCAGGAGCACCACCAGCGGGGTGCTGGGGCTGAGCAGAGCCGTCGAGAGCCTTGGGGGGAAGGAACTCATCGGCGGTCTTGCCGTACTCGGGGTCGCGAGTGGCCTCCTTTCCAGAAGCAGTGCTATTGAACCAAGGGTAGATGAACTGCCAGATGTGACGAACGTTGGAGGGGAACTTGTAGTCGGCCAAGTTGGTGCTGAAGTTGCCGAATCGAGGGGCCTGGATCGTCTTGGCAGTAGCGGGCTCGTAGGCAGTGGCCTGGTGAGGCTGAACCTGGAGGTTGGAGTACTCAAAGGTGGTCCAGGAGAGGCCGTGGCCAAACTCGTAGATGGGGCCAGAAGTCTTGTCCTCCTTGCCATCGGTGGCGGCAGAGTTGCGGTCGAAGTGGCGGTAGTCAATGAAGACGCCCTCGGTGAAGTCGGACTGGGGGGCACCACGGCCGTTGTTGGGCTTGTAGAGCACGTTGGTGCCGTAGCTCTCAAGAGTGCGACCCCAGGTGAAGGGAGATCGACCTCCACTGACCTTGCCGTAAAGGAGATCGGTGATGGCGTTTCCGGACTCCTGGCCGGGAAGACCAGCCCAGACAATGGCAGTGATGTTGGGGTTCTCATAGTAGTCGGTCAGGAGGACAGGGCCAACGCTGTGAATAACGAGGATAGTGTTAGGGCAGTTGGCAGCAACAGTCTTGACGAGCTTGTCACCGTCCTTCCAGAGGGTGAGGTTCTTGCGGTCACCCTCGTTGCCGTCAACGTTGATGTAGCCCTCGCCAGAGTTGGCATTGGCAAAGACAACGGCAGTGACATTGGGTTGAGAGACAAGCGCAATAGTCTCGGTAAGCATGTTGTTGCTTGGGATGCTCTCGTATCGGGATCCGTCGTTGACAGCCTGGAACTGGAGGGCAGCGTCGGGGGTGATGAGGTAAGGGAAGTTGGAGGTTCCGGATCCCCAGGCCATGGCAAGAGTTCCGTTGTCGCAACCACGGTCGCTGCAGCCGTTGGGGCCGGCAAGGTTGCTTCCAGCATCCTCACCAACGACGGCAAGGAACTTGGGGGCCTTGAGGGGCAGAGAACCCTTGTTCTTGAGAACGACAGCACCCTTACCACCAGACTCACGAATGTGCTTCTTGTGGTCGTGCTGGACGTCAACGCCATAGTTGATCTGCTGGAAGTTCTCGGAAGCAGCAGGGTGGATGTAGCCATTGGTGCTGCGGGACCAGGAGGAGAAGTTGATCTCGCCCATGCCCTCAATGGATCGGCCAGCCTTGAAGAAGGCGGCCATGATTCGCATGGCCATATCGTCGAGACGCCAGTCGGGGACGGTGCCGTTAATGACGGACATGGTCAGGTTGGCACCCCAGAAGCTGAATCCGGTGTTGAAGAGAGTGTCACCGGGCATGCTCATGTCGAGACCGGCAACAGCAGTGGCGGCACCGGCATGCTGAGCTTGCCAATCGCTCATGACGAAACCCTGGAAGCCGAGCTCGTCCTTGAGCACTCCATTGAGGAGCTTGGAGTTCTGGCAGCCGTAGGAGTTGTTAATCTGGTTGTAAGAGCACATGAAAGCACCAACGCCAGCCTTCACGGCATCGGCGAAGGGCCACAGGTAAAGCTCGTGGAGGGTCTTGTCATCAATGTTGGACGAAACCGACTCGGTGATGTTGAAGCCATAGCCAATTGCCTCGGGGGCCTGTCGGAAGTGCTCTTTATGGGGTTAGCCACGGATACAATAGTCTCGAGGGTTTCTTTATTACCTTGCTCGTTTCCGATGTAGTGCTTGGCGGTGGCAATGACACCACCTTCCTCAATACCAACGGAGGTCTCAGCGAGAGCAATGCCGCCCATGTAGGGATCGACACTGAAACCCTCCCAGTTACGGCCGCCGGTGGGGGTTCGGCCGAGAGGACCGGAGGCGGGGCCAAGGAGAGCGTCAATGCCCTTCTCCTTGGCCTCAGTTCCCATGAGGAGACCACGCTCGCGCCAGAGCTTTCGGCTCCATGAAGCACCAGCAGTGGTACCGGCAGGGAAGGCGCTGTTATAGTCGGAGAATCGAATACCCAGAGGGCCATCCTGCATGCAGAGTCCGCGCATGCCCAGGCGGGGGATCGAGCCAACGTTGCCGACACATCGTTCACCCATCCAACTTTAATTGAGCGTTAGAAGCATCCCAATGCTTGTCTGGAAGGCTATTACTTACCCAACACCGGTGGTCAAGTTGACCTTCTCGGTCAGAGTCAATTGGGAGACGAATTGCTTGGCCTTGGCATAGGCCTCTTCCCAGCCTGTGGCCTTGGGGTCCATCCATGGCGAGGGGTAATGAGGGGGGGAGTATGCGAGCTCCTCGGCTCTGGCGACCTGAAGGGGGATCTGAGTGTCAGCTTGACAAGACGCCAATGGAGCGATCGCAAGGGAAATGAGCGTTAGGGTCAATGTAGAATGCATTGTGGCGGCGGGAGCTAATTGTTTAGCGACATTGGCAGTGCATCCCACGACATTCGACTTTGGGACGAAAACCACAGATGGGCAACAGATGAAGGCAGGATGAAGCAGGAAATCAGGAATTCTCGGATCTCGTTTGGGCGGCGGAGGGGCACAATAGCTCGAGCTTGGCTATGATGAAATCGCCAGCAGCTAGGGCGACAGTTCCCGCGGGGGGGACCGTTACCGGATGCCTGCGTCCAACCAATTGGCGGAGATGCCGCGAGAAACCAGTTTGGGGGGCTTCGGGTCCAGGGGCAGCCAACGGCGGGAATGCCCCAGAAACAGCACATGACAGGAAAGAAAACGGCAGGACTCACCTTGGGCACACCAGCGGCGTCGGATGTCGCAGACAGCAGCAATGCTGCGACGAAGGATGATGTCTTCATGTTCGAGGCTTGTCGAGCGTGGAACGGGAGACTCCAAGTTCCAAGACGCAAGGGAGCTCTTTATTCCTTTTCCAAGAGCCAAGCTTGTCCCGCCGAATGGGAATAGTGATGGACAACGGCGACGTCAAAGAGGGAAGTGCAGAACGGTGATCAGTGACCTCAGCACCAGGATCTACAGGCACTGGCACTCGAGTGTGAAAAATGACAGAGAAAATACAACTGACAGCGTCTGTACCCGGCGTCTTGGTCACGACAGAGCAAGCCACCCGCTAAAGGGAAGAAAACGGCGTCTCTAGCGGACGGGAGATCATGAGAGCTTTATTTATAAATCAAGACAACGGACATGAGCCATTGTTGCATGCTTTCTGCACGTAATTAACCTTGGCCATCTTCATCTGTCGTGTGTGCCAGCCAGGGACAGGCGCCAAATCCAATACAACATGGTACCAAGACATGTCTCTGCCCCGAGCGCAAATCACTTCCCGGTAGGGGGCGTCCGAGCCATTCTACCCATCGAAATATGCTCGCTAGCCCCATGTTTTTCTCCGCCCGAGGACTCGTAGTGAGTCGGGGCCAGGATTGAAGCAAAGAAAAAAAAAGTGGTTTGATGGATTCCCTCTGTGGACTCCTCCTCGCCTCACACACCCTCGCAACTGGCCCAACTGCCGATCAACCGGACTTTCTCCTCACAGCTTATTACCCCACAGAGGATGAGGGCCAAGAGCTCCAGTGCTGGAGGGCGGCGCGGTATCCGGACTGGGCAGCCCCTCCCCCAAGGGCAGGCTGTGGGGGACACGGCATCCACTGGGCTTCGCAGGAAAAGGGCCGATGATCAAGGCTTCCAGGCCGGGGTAGCGTGAGCCCAGAGTATTGGAGGACGAGCTACTGCGCCAAATGCAGGTTGTGGGAGAGGCGAGAGCAGCCATCGTGGAGCAGGAATTCTGGCAGATTGGACCGGATGAGGGGAATTGGTGCATCGCCTCTGCATCAACGCGACTTCTTCTCGGCGCTACTCGTCTACCTGGATTCTTGGCTCTAGGGAGATGGGCGAGGATCCATCTTGACGTCAAGTCACCAGAATCACCTGGATCTTTTGCCCTAGACTGGATGGATATGTCGAGAAGGGCACCCCGACGGACTCCGATCGCTAATATGACTGAGACGAGCCTAGGAAATCGATAGCTTTGCTTACTGTTCCAGGCGTGACTTGTGCGTCCCGATAGCCTGCCAAGCTAGGAAAATATGTCGAATATTTCCGCCCGCTCGCATTGACGTACCTAGTATAAATTTGTGAATGTAGGTGTGGCTGCCGTCAGCCGAATAGCGATCGACACAACAAGCTCACGCCCCTGGGCGCCGCCCTCGGACCCTCTCTAGCCATTTGCAATCTTGGTCCTCGCTCTCTAACTTTTCAACACGCCGGCTAAGGCTCAGGGAAGCGTCCCGAGATTACAGAAATGTGTCAATGCCTTCCAGAATTGTGGATGAACACCCTTATGTCGCGGGCCGCGGATTCCATCAATCCTCACTGCCATCGACAATGAGTGCACTGCTGCTGTTCCTTTCCATGACGACAGAGCAGTAAACAGAGCAAGCATCAACAACAGGCCTAGCTCATCCCATCTTACCACCCATCCCG